>CM076584.1:373985155-374210769 GCA_034641835.2 Pinus albicaulis | reverse complement strand
TACTTTAGTCAATCCTATCGATCTTTTAAGCCTATAATTGATAAGGGGCAAAGGAAATGAAGTGAAATTTGGTGAAAGGAAAGGACACCTTTGGGGCTCAACACATGGCTACATTCTTCCAACATCTTGAAACATTATGGTTATTCAAACTACAAAAGGAACATTCAAACTTTCTCCAGATATTATGTGAATATTTACCATGTTTATCATAATCAAAATAAACTTGATTAAAAGCATATTTATATCTTGAATATTCACCTTTTACGCCTTCTTAAGGAGGTGAATTTGATGAGGTAGTGGCTCTTTTCATAATACCAACAATGGCTTCAATGACCTTAGAGATTTCAACATCCTCTTTTTTGCCATCCTCATTAGATGCATGCTTATGAGCATCTTCTTGCAAAGTGTGTGTAAAAAATTTGCATTCCTCATTAACAAAATCGTCACAAGCTTGAGGTAATGAACATGAAATGAATTTCCTTCTTGGAACACCTTCATGTGACTCCTTGAATTCGGACCATTCTCCATCATGTTTTTCATAACCAAAACCCAAATACCTAGGCCTTTCCTCAACAACAGTCAACTCAAGTATGCATTGTGCATTTTTTCCTAACCCTTTACCTTAATAGCCCATTTTCATCAATAATTTGGACCCTATTCCTTTAGCGTTTCTTTAAAATGAACCTACACATTCATCTTGAGAATAATCAGAAGATAAAATTAAATTGCATACCTATTTTTCAAGCACATGCTTGGCTAAGGATTCCTTGGCATCATGGAGTTGAGTCTCCATCTCATGCATCCTTGCAAGGTTTTCATTTGCAATATGGAGCTGAGTCTCCATCTCATGCATCTTTTCATGAAGCTCTTGATTCTCCTGCTTCATGGCAATCAAATACTCTTGAAGTATAATGCTCTCCCTCTTATCTTCATACACTTCTTGCACCATATCATTCACGATGTAGATATTTTGCAACATCTCTTTATCAAAGAGTTTTGCTAAGGAATATTGACTAGAAACAATGATTAGTGAAGCTACCATCACACATGAAATGCATACAAAGATTCTTTGTTGTGATTTGAGAATTGAGCTCTCAATCTTGACCTTATCCTTACACACATAAACTTGCACACAGCTAAATTATCCTTGCACACTTAAAAAACTAGTGGCTAATTCTTCTATTTAACCTTGGCTAAAAGGAGCTAAATTGTTCTCTAATACCAACTTAATCTGAATATGGGAAAATTTAGTCTTGTTGTTCTAGCTCCCTCGACACTTAAAAATATGTGTGTTAAGGACCATCTCAAGTTAGCCAATTGTGAAGGGGTTTATGTGTCTTTGAAGAGAAATTTATGAGTTAATTAGCTTTTAAAAACTCATGTACAAAAAATAAAATTAAAAGAAATAACACATAACATACACATTACACAATAGATGATAATCGAGTTCACCCCTCCTGGGCTACATCTCCATGGACCTGCTTCAATTGGCTAGGCCCTGGTAATATCCCAAAATAGGGGAAATCTACAACAATGAGAATATCTTAAGATATTCCAAAGTTGGAGCTACAACAATACATGAACACAATATTGTAAACACAATAAATATGATCATGTCATGAGAGAGAACAATATTCAACCATCATATTATTAATGAATCAACAAAAAAATACAAAATATCATGAGGGGCGTGCCACTCAAGCCATAAGAATAAGTCTCCAATGATCAAAACAATAGATACATGAGATGCTACAACTATATACAATGCCAAAGAGTAGTGACTGCGCAATCTATATTAGTGTAGTTGCAGCTGTAGATGTACATACATGAAATATGGCTGAAGGAAACAAAATAAATTCCCAATAATTAAGATATTGGCTCCAATACAAGATTTCAAGCCAACCCAGAAAGGATTGCAAGAAATGTTGGAAAACATTCAATGTGACAAATCAACCTGGGGTTAATGTACCACTGTAAAATAGATCTGATATAAAACGAGGCTATGACAGATCTGAAATACTGATTTCATCCTCCAATGGTATTTTTGATTAGAAGGTTGATCCCTCTACTCAGAAATAGACCCTCCCGATGAGCTCAATGAACCCTCCCAGCAACTGCCTCTGAAAATAACGCAGATCTAGACTGAAACTGCATTATGAGGGATGGTATATGGTTGGCCTGATGCCAAAGATATGAAAATATTCCTGGGAGTCCTTCTTGTTGATCCTCCAATGGATAGACAAGCTCTCCACTGAAAAATAAACCCGGAAATGACTCAAAGAGATCCTCCTTTGCTGCACCCTGCAACACAACCCAGCTCTAAATAGAAAATGCGTTGTAGCTGAAGGAGGTAGCTTGGAAAAAATTTTTTAATGAGGAAATGTAGCCCAAAGGACCTCTCCTTCCATGAGGATGATGTAGGGATTCCCACCCAAGAACACCCTTGTGCTAAACAACACTGCAACCCTGCTAAAAAGCAAGAGGAAGCAAAGTCTAAATAGACCCAAGCAAATAATAATGAAAAGCGTCCATAACAATGGCTACCCTCCTCTCCATTTATATCAAGTTCTCCTATCCAAAATGGGTCCCATCCATATGTGCCACCTATCTCATGCAAGTTTTCCCCCATTAAAACTGCGTAGTCCATCATGGAGATACAATGTATCTAGACAATGCATGTGGACTTGGTCAAATATGACTAAATCAACATGATCCAATCCTGTTCACACCTGTAGGTGCTTAATATAGCTTCTTATTCTTCCCCTTTTCACACGAGGAATGTTATTTTCCCTTCTAAAGAGGTTAATGGGCCTCCCTACCCATTTTATTCATCTACCTAGTAAGAATGTTAACTATAATGTTCCTTTTAGCTTGAGGCTAAAATTTGGGAACATTACAGTCCTCCCCTAAAAAATGTTGTTTTTCCTCAAGAAAATATATAGGGAGAGAAAAATTCCTCCCCTTATCCTCTTGTGGCCTTCTCATCAATAGTCCCCACCACAACTCAACATAATCTACAACAAATATGCCCTCCAATGTCTCCTCCAAAGATGCATAACCAAATGGCTCACATCATGAAAAGGTGGAAGGTGTAAGTGGAAACCTTCTTGCTGTCCCATGGCATCCCCAAGGTAGGAGTGATGATACACATGGGAAATCTCGTTCCCAATCAGTGACCCTCTCACCCATGCTATCATCCAAATGAAATGAGCTATCCTGGGTATCTCATTAAAGAAATCTGCAACCCCAGTTTTATGCAATGTGTTGGGGCTGAATGGAGAGTTTATATTTTCCTATCCAAGTAGTTTCTCTCTCCATTTATGGTAAATATGGGGGGGTTTATGATATTGGGCTGAACTTTTATGTCCTTCAAAAATGGCCCAAGCTACCCCACAAGATAATTCAACCATGGAGTGCCTCCTCCAACAACGCAAATTCTCCCAATGGCTCCTCCTACATGAAGGAAAGAGGTGTGTTGTGGCAATCATGGTGTGCCCATTGTTTCTCCTGAAACATGCAACATGTAAAATAGGGAGAATCATACTGCCAATGGGCATCTCCATCTCAAATTATACTCTCCAAACAAAGCTTCCCATGAGTATAAACATATCAGCAATATATTGAAGCAAAATACTATGAAAACAAGCTACCAAATGACATCCGGAGAGTGAATCATAGTTCCACTCAAGGAACTAGCACAGTGAATTCCATGCCTGCCTCAAAAAAAAAATAACAAGTGCTTCACCGGCCACTTGTTTTCTGCCATAGTCATCTCATAAGATGGAAACATGAAGATACAATGTGGTGTCAATGGTGCACACCAAAAATCATGTGGCTTCCCCCATAAACCACCAATAAGGTAGCCAAAATCAATGCTAAAAGTAGCTACAAGTACATCATCATACAATATGAAAGAAGGGATAATTATTTTTGAAACATCATGCTGCTCAAACAAGGAAAAGAAGTACAATACAAAATGTGAAATTATACCTCCTCCATCATGTACTTGAGATCTTGAGCTAAAATGCCTCAACTGGAATTTTTCCCTCACCTCCAATGGGTAGGGAAGTGGATGTGACCTTCTCTCTATCACCATTCGGGCTATGCATCTCTCCATATGCTGAAATATGTCATGTTGGATGCCCTCCCAAGTGAACTCCTCTGCCAAAGAAATATATGCATCATAATGCATGGAAAGGAATTCCTCATGTGCTGCATGAAGCAGCTTCTCCTTGAGCTTAGAAGCTATATTCAAGAAGACTCTGCCATGATAATAGATGACCACATCATCCACCATATACTTATCATCTCTATCCAGGTCATCAAGAATCATACATGCACCTAGATCCTTGGAGTACTCTACCAAGAGTTGAAATATCCAATATGGATCAATCCTCCCAAGAGACAGCACTGGTGATCTGGCATGTGAAGCTCCCCTCATGCTGCTGCCTTCTACTTTGACATCTCCCATGCCGAAGTCTCCCTCCAAACTCTTCACCTCTCCAAAATCTAAGAGTGGTTAACCTAAAGACAAGATGTCTCTCATCATCTCTAGATCTGGTGGCCTCCCTGGTGGAATGCCTCCATGTAGTGAGACATAAAAATCTGAAGTGGATTGTATATATGAGTGGACTAAGTTGTCCCTCTCTTCACTACGCAGTGCAGTCCCCTCCTTATATGCAAAAACCTCTCGAAATAGATAAGGGTGAATGCTCATCATCCCTTGATGCTAATCCTTCTCCTCTTCTTCCATATATGAGAATGCCTCATCCTAATTGAGAGACCCTTGATCTTGGTCATCTCTTGAAGGAGGAAACTCCATGTCTTCACAAACAGAAGAGGGCTCTTCAAGAAGTGGGGATCTTGCCCTTGGAAAAATATCATGCATGTTTTTATCCCCTTTAGAAATATGGAGCGCTTTTGGTTTAATAGGTCCTTCCATCTCATGCAAAGTCTTTGAGTTTTTGTTTTTAACGAATGATGGTTCACAATGTTTTCTATCAAATCTTCCCACCAATTCCTTAGTGAACTCAACATAAGTTTTTACATTTTCATGAAAAAATTAAGTAGAATAATTAAACCACCAATCATGGGCCATACCTTTGAGGTGCAGCACTGCTACTCTGATGGCCTCCTTCTCTGAAACTTGGTGTAGCTGAAAATATGAATCTAGCTCTTCTACCCAAGCTTTGGCTGTGCACTCTGCTCATCCATCAAAGTGAGATAGGAATATTATACCTCTCTTACTTCTTTTCTGGCTGTTGGATCTTGGCTCCTTGAGTTTACAAAACCCTTGGAAGTCCAAGTGCTCCTTGAATATCCATGATTGAGATTCATACTCCTGAAGATACTCACTCAAGGTCTCCTCCATTGGTGTATCATCTTCCTTCATCCTTCTTGCAATAAATTTGGGCAATAGACTGCGATGTGGATATGCATGTGTGGCTAAATTCTCACACCCATCATGTGAATAGCTAGGGCCTGCTTCAAACCCTCTCAGAAATCTTCTACGCTCCTCCCCTTTCATCTCCTTGAGATATTCTTTGATATTCTTCATAGTTTGGAAAAGAAGTAGGGAGATCCTCTCTTCCTTCATTCCTCCAAATAATGGAGTCATGCTTTTGTTTCTTCAACAAAACTTCTCTTTTCTGTGAGAAGCTTCTCCTCCTAATGGAATAATGTCTTGTATGCACAGGCTGAGCCAAGATTATGCTCTGATACCACTGTAATATCCCAAAATAGGGAAAATCTACAACAATGAGAATAGCTTAAGATATTTCAAAGTTGGAGCTACAACAATACATGAACACAATATTGTAAACACAAAAAATATGATCATGTAATGAGAGAGAACAATATTCAGCCACCATGTTATTAATTAATTAGTAACAAAGTACAAAATATCATGAGGGACATGCCACTCAAGCCATAAGAACAAGTCTCCAATGATCAAAACAATAGATACATGATATGCTACAACTATATAGAATGCCAGAGAGTAGTGATTGTGCAGTCTATATTAGTGTATCCACTGTTGTAGATGTACATACATGAAATATCACTGAAGGAAAGAAAATAAATGCCCAATAATGAAGATATGGGCTCCAATACAAGATTTCTAGCCAACCCGGAAAGGATTTCTAGAAATGTCAGAAAACATACAATGTGACAAATAACCCTGGGGTTAATGTGCCACTGTAAACTAGATCTGATATAAAATGAGGCTATGAAAGATCTGAAATACTGATGTCCTCCTCCAATGGTATTTTTTATTAGAAGTTTGATCCCTCTACTCAGAAATAGACCCTCCCAATGAGCTTAATGAACCCTCCCAATAACTCCCTCTGAAAATAACTCAGATTTAGACTGAAACTATGTTGTGAGGGATGGTAGATGGTTTGCGTGATGCCAAAGATATGAAAATATGCCCGAGATTCCTTCTTTCTGATCCTCCAATGGATAGACAAGCTCTCCACTAAAAAACAAGCCCAGAAATGATTCAAAGAGATCCTCCTTTGCTGCACCCTGCAACACAACCCAACTCTACACAGAAACTGTGTTGTAGCTGAAGGAGGTAGCTTGGCCAAAATTTCAGAATGAGGAAATTTAGCCCAAAGAACCTCTCCTTCCCTGAGGATGAGGTAGGGATTCCTGACCAGGAACACCCTTGTGTTAAACAGCACTGCAACCCTGCTAAACAACAAGAGGAAGAAAAGTCTAAACAGACCCAAGCAAATAATAATCAAAATCATCCATAACAATGGCTTCCCTGCTCTCCACAATGGGTCCCATCCATATGTGCCACCTAGCTCATGGAAGTTGTCCTCCATTAAAACTGCGCAGTCCATCATGGAGATACAATGTATCTAGAAAATGCATGTGGACTTGGTCAAATATGACTGAATCAACATCATCCAATCCTGTTCACACCTGTAGGTGCTCAATCTAGCTGCTTATTCTTCCCCTTTTCACATGAGGAATGTTATTTTCCATTCTACAGAGGTTAATGGGCCTCCCTACCCATTTTATTCATCTACCTAGTGAGAATGTTAACTATAATGTTCCCTTTAGCTTGAGGCTAAAATTTGGGAACATTACAGCCCTCTTGGGATTAACGGTCCAATGTTTGATTACATGCACATATAGTGCTCAAATGTCTAATAAACCTGCTCCACTGGATTAAGAAGACCCAGAAACCTCAAAATCGACCATTCAATCTCTGAAAATGGTTTCGAGCTGATCTAGGCTTGGGCTCCTCTCTTAGTGGTGCTAGGCTTATTTAATCTTCAAAGTGGAAAAAACACTTTCGAAAGTGCTCCAACGCCTCTGTAACCTATTCCATTGTGTTAAGAGAATTATAATCATCTAAGAATGACTCTTATTGAGCCAAAATTGGTTGAAATTAGAAAAATTTATGATTCATTCAATTTTCCCTAGGAATCTCCTCCAAAACTGGAACATCTACAATTAAGCCCTCCAATGTTGGTAGTGACATCGAATTTGGAGGACCGCCGAAAATTCCGCCAACTTAACTGTAGTTAATTAATTGTTAAGTGGATATTAAATAGGATAAGTGTTGATTAATGCATTAAGTGCTGTTAACAATAATCCCATATTAGAAATGGATTACTGCGCATAATGCATGGATTAATGGTTAATTAAACTTGTTTTAGAGCCAAAAATCCACCAATTTGGTCTGGCCTCTGCCACTGTCTTTTGCTTCAAGTCACATGGGTCGGGGCTGGCCCCTGCCCTACTCACGTTGTCTAGATATTTACAACATAAATATATGATGTAACCATTGTATGTTAAGATCGATTAGTGCGTTGCATTGGTATGTTTGGCGGGTAGCGTGAGGGAGGTCATGGGTTAGACCCTAAACTCTACTCTCAACACATAAAAATTTTACCAACCAAAATAATTTTTGAATTCGACCTTACATAACTGAATTCAGATTTTGGACTATAAGTAAAAATTTGGACTTTGGGAGGGGCACATGGTAGCCTCCGAGCTACCCACGTGTTAGCATCCTATTGGTCCTAAAAACAAAAAAACAAAAAAATTTCGAAGTTCCCAGAAATTTGGGTCATTCAAAAATTGACAAGTGTCAGCATGTTGTTGGCTCGTGGAAAGCCAAATATTTGACGGTTGGCCCTGTTTGACCATTTTTTTTTTAATTCGCCTATTTGACATGGCCATCAGTGTGCCCTAATTTCCTCATATGAAATTTTTTTTTAGTGAAATGAATTATGCCAGATTCCCGGTAACAGGTCAGATATGGTAGTTCTAGTTTGGTACAATTCTGAGAACTTTTAATTTTTTACAAGTATTTTCCCTAATCCAGATTCCTATCATTGCATATGAGGGTAAATATATAGAAGAGGGGTAGATTTTGATTTCTTATCCCATTACCATTCTAAGGTTTTATATCCACCTTTGATGGAAGGATATGATTAAAGCATAAGTGGTGAAAACTCCAAATTAGAGTAGGATAAGATCCGAATGTAAATCCAAGTTAAGTAGTTGAAAAAAAAATTGTTAATTCCTCAAAGGTAAAGCTTCTAGAATCCTAATAATTCTACCAGAATTATAGACCCAACGTAGGTGAAAATGAAAGGAAGGTGCTAGTGACAAAAATTGGCCACCGTGGAGCAACCTGTAGGTGGTCGGACCCCAGTAGGCTTGCAGGGCCCATTGGTGCTAAAAATTCTCAGATAGGGTAGTTTATGGTTGAAATTCTAAGGGATGAAAGGTACATGCTTAGGGATTTGTGCAATATTATTACTAGGGGAATAGGATGTTGATTGATCCCATTAGGAGGCTCATTTTATCAGATTTGACCAAATGGCCTATAAGAAGCATGAAATAATTTTAATTTTTACTTAGTATCAAGTTGTGGCCACTAGATTAAATCATATCTAAGATTTAATTGTGTCCCATGTATTTTATCATTTTGATTTAATGCCCTACTTTAATGCATGTTCAGGTTGTTTCTTCCAGGTATAAGGTATCAATGATAATGTCATAAATTCCATTGGTTTTTGGGAAATAGGTTAGAAAAAATACACAAATTGTAATATACCAAAATGGAATAATGCATTGATACACAAACAAAATATTTGTAACACAGAAAATGTACATGTAAAGGTTCAAAAATCATAGAATATACAGAATAGGTGAGCCCTTTTTAATAATTGGAGATGGATAAAAAATACAACAGTGCTCAAATAGATGCACTCAAGCCAAATACATAGGCTAGAATGACCCTGAAAACATGCCAAAGCAGGAACTGCATAACTAGAGAGCTATAGGAAGAAATATTTCATTTTCCCTTCAACTGATGATGTAAATATAACTTCTAGCTGAAAAGGGAAATTTAGATCTACAGAAATTAAGAGCTTTGATGATACCAAGATTCTAGATCTGGGCACTATGATGGAAACCCAAGATAACCCAGAAAGGATTTCTCAGATTTTTCAATCTAAGAAATCACCCTCTTGGTGTTTCACTACAAAACTGTTGGGTATGTAGATCTGAAGATGGATCTGACAAATAGATGTCTGCAATATATCACAAGATCAAATCTAAGCTTGAATGCCTAATCCCTTCACTAGATCCCCAAGCTAGAAGCTCAAGATCTAGCTCCTCAATCCTCTGAATATTACAGCTGCTGCTACACAAATGCTACCAAAAAATATGTTATAAAGGATGGAGGCTCTCTATCCTGTTTCTAAGATATGGAAATCATCTCAAGAATAATGGAAATAATGGACACAATGTGAAAGAATGATGCTCCATTGGATTAGTAGCTGAAATGCTAGCAAGTTTCTTTCCCCCTTGGATCTAAAGGAATGGACTGTGAAATTCTTGATGGAAATGTTGTTGCCGGCAGATGAATAATAGATGGCGTGATGCCTGATATAGATCTGAAGCACTGGAAGTCTAATCTTTAAGCCCAAGGTTATAGGAAAAATCCTTCACCGGTTCCTCAGTTCAAATACTGAAGGACAACCTCCTCTCAAACTTGTCTGCAGAAATGTGCAATTTATAAATATGGATGTTCAGTATAAAGTAGGAACAATATGGCACCAATTCCTAATGATGAATGTAGCTCAATAGAAAACCTTCCCAAATTAGCCACACAAGTCCCCCATGGGTATGGGTGGGATTTCTGCTCGGAAACACCTTGTGTTAAACAACACTCCAAACTTAGCTAAACAACTGAAGCATGCTTGGAATGTCAAATGAAAAATCCACATCTAAATAGATCATAAATAAATTATATAAATATTTCCTTCAATGTTGCCTTCGTCTTCATTATATAGTTTGTGAACCTTCCCATGCCTTGGCCCACCTCATAATTGCATTGTACATGTGGCCATAGGCCTCCATGGTGGCTGCACTGTCTCTCCATGATCTCCATCATGTGTGAATGTAATGATCACCCTATCCATCATGTGTGCATTAAATTTGCTACTCCTCCATCATCTCATCATTAATGCTCTATGATCTTACATTTGATTCCTTCCATGATCTTAGTTGACGGCTTCAACCTCCATAATCTTTCTCATTAATGAGACATGATCTCCACTCCTTCCACATTAAGTAGCTTCTCCACTACTTCATTATGTAGATCTAGATCAGAAATATCCACATACACACATCAAAAGTGGATTTTATTTATATTTGGGGTTTTTGGGTCCCTCCACCCTCTTGTTTACTTAATTAATTATGGAAATTAAGAACTTTAATATTCTAATTATCTTGTGAAAAAATTTGGAATATTACAGTCATCCCCAGAAAAATGTTGGTTGTCCTCAAGCAATTGCAAAATTGGATGCTACAACACACATCCTCCCTCAAAATGGCATCCTCATGTGGAAGGTATTCCCATATGTCACAATGTGTCATGCATGTCCAGATCCAAATCTACCTCTCTAGAATGTCTAGAACGACTTCCAAATGAAAAGTTAGATACCCGTACACATTAATAAGTCTCCAGGTGGAAACCATATGATGACCAAAGATATCCTCTACACATGAGATACATAAAATGAAGTATTTTCTTCCCAAAGTGGAAATTCCAAATTCATGAACTATCTCTCCAACCCATGATACATAGAGTAGATTGCACCTGTCAATGCTCACAACATTAGCCCTGTTGGCCATGTAAGAATAAAACATAACATAAACATAGTGAAAAATAAGAAGCGGAGACATATGGATGATCATGAACAATATCAAAACATATTCTCCCAATAACAACCAACACAGCAAAGCGTTCTGCTACCATTATAGAACAACATGAACACAAGCAAGAGAGCCATACTCTCTCAAAAGGAGCCACCGCAACAATGCTTCTTGTTCCCATGCTACATCAACATTATACCAAAGGTAGTGGACATATTCTCTCAAGAGAAGCCACCTTAATAAGGCATCTTGATGCCCCATGAAATCATCATCATACCATGTACAATGACCATAATCCCCCAACAGAAGCCAACATTGTAAAGCCTCGTGTTACCATCCTCAAACAATGTCATGCAATGTATGGGAAGAATTTTGTCCATAATATCCCAATAGTAACCATAGCAACAAGGATTCCTACTACCACCTTACATCATCATGATGCAAGTCATGGAGAAACATTATAGTGATCGACATGTGAAATGTCCCATCAACATAATACAAACAAGCTCCCTTATGCCACATCATGTGAGAGTTATACTTTCTCCAAAACCTAAACATACATGAACATGAGATATATCCCAAACATAAATGCATGTAAGGACATGATACATCCCAAACAGAATTAAATACATGGACATAAGATATATCTTGATATTTCCAAACTCTCTCATCAACAAACAAAGTAACCATGCCTTTTTCTTTTACATTCTTCCAGTGACGTGCAAGGCATGAATCAAAAAAATATGATCCATTGGGTGGTAACCATACTCACCCAAGAGAAACCAGTGCAACAATGATTCTTGTTGGCATGTCTCATAGATATGCAAGTGATTTGGAAACCCCTTGCTCCACATCACCAAACATTCATCCCAATGAGGATGATGGATCTCAATTCTACAAAAACTTGGTATCCTCCCATTGTCGGACACCAACCTCCTCAAACTGTTGAAGAAATTTGAACTCCATGATATGTTGAAGTGAACCTCCAATGAGACCTCTCCATGAGATATTCTTCTCACCAATGGCCCTCCAAAACCAATAAGGTTCTGGATCTACTACATGTAGAAGTTTCTCTTTGAGCTGTGAGATGCTCATTGAGAAAGAGTCATCTTGAAACGGGAAAATTTTTCCCATCTCAAGATGTCTACCATATATCATCATATTCTCCATTACTTCATGAATGAATCTTCCATTTTATTTCTCCCATAAGGATTGGGTCCTCTTCTTCTCACTGATGCTCATTAACAACGCTGTAGATCTGCAGGGTAAAACATGTGTTGTCTTAAAGCAAGGCACAATGCTGCACTCATAGCCAACCATTTTACATAGGATCATAATCATCCCATGTTATGAAACTTTACACTTCAACTCAAAGGGTTGAATGGATCTCAACAATGATGAAATAGAATAGCTTTTCATCTCTTCCTTTATTAGATCAATCATCCTCTACGTAGTGATATGATGATGCTCCAATTTAGCATGTTGTTCTAACCCTTGGTCATGCAAAAGCCCTGATGGCATGTCCCCATAAGTTTCAATAAGAGGTACTGAAACAATGTGAGATGAATGTTGTTGCATACCTTGGATCAACTGATGTGTGGGAACCTCTTGCTAGACCACAAGAGTTCCTTCAACCGGAACAATAGTCCCTCCAATTGCTATTAAAATTAATGGCCGCACTTCTACAAGTGTACTGGCATTGGTATCTGTCTCCTCCTCATCGTGCATTTCAAGAATCATGCATGGGGCTCCAAATTTCAAGAACTCAAGACCATCTTGCAAAGATTCAAGTGATCCTCCTCTTGATGTAAGCACATTTGCATCTAGTGGTGGTAGAGACTCCTCCTCCTGAGTGATAACGAGGACATATTCTTTTGGATATTCATGTATTATCTCCTTGATGATGGGATATGTTGCTATGTGAGATGTCTCTAGTTTCTTTCTACCATATATATTCTTCAATATTTGAATAAAATCTTCATAAGCAAACACTTTCATGTGTGACAAGTGACTGAACCACCAATATCTTTCTTCACCTTCTAGGTGCAGCACTACAAACTCCACAACCTCTCTTTATGACATAGGATATTTCAGAAATGAGTGTAAATAATGCTTCCCTCGAAGCCCTCAATGCACTTCTGGAAGATCCATCAAATGTAGGGAAGAATAATCTATGCCTCTTTGTTCTATTGCTGCTTCTGGATCTCCTATCTTCTTTGAGTTGAAGAAACTGTTGGACATAAATATTCTCCTTCAATGCTCTTGGCTGTGACTTATATATAAAAAAATATTTACTTAGGGTCTCATGCCCCAAGCCTTCATCATATTCAGACCAGTTTTCTTTCTCAAAGAAAGTGGATCTAGTGGAATAATGTGAAGCTCCTTGCTTCTCCAGTCTTCTTTATTGCTGATGAGAAGTACTGGGACCTTTTGTTAGAAAAATATATATTACAGAGAAATGCAACACATAAAATATGTGGAAAACACACGCAAAGAAAACACATAAAACCAGAGAGCCACATATATACGTGGTTTATCTAGTTTGGGCTACGTCCACCCCGAACAGCTAGTCCTTCCTTTCTATTATCTAGCAAAATTAAGAGACACAACCTACAGTAGATCCACTGTAATGTCCTCTATTCTCTCTCACAGTCACCCTATCTATTGCTCACTCTGAGAATACACATACAATAAACATCCGCAACACAATACCCTCATACATGCGAGGGGTTTCCTTCTAGGGAAAAAAACCATAAACTAACCATAACTTCTACCATCATATCATCTACCTAATGAATGGCCCAGATTGACTAGAAATTACTATAATTTTACCAGGCAATTTTACATATGTTTTTAGCTTCGGGGGCACCACCCCCGAAACCCCCTACCAGGGGAGGACTCTATAAAGTCCCAGCCCCCCCTGGACCCCCTAGGCACTGTTTAATTACGGGTGGTGTTGCCACCCCATTAATGTACAGGGGTCCAACGTTGTGATACAAAATAAACAGGATAATCAAGCTCCACACCCAACAATATCCCACTTGGAGACAAATTGTAGCAGCTCCACGGCTGCTTCATTTGCCTTTTTGGACCTGGCTATTTATAGTCTTCATCGTCATCCTTGAAGACCAATTGAAACTGAGCATAATCTCAGTTTCTCCCTGGTTACAACTTTTGTTAGCATATCTGCAGGATTTTGGCTAGTGTGTATCTTTTCCAACTTCAACTGCCCATCTTCCAATACTGACCGTATGAAATGGTACTTGAGCTGTATGTGTTTAGTCCTGGAATGAAATTTTGAGTTCTTTGCAAGATGAATGGAACTTTGGCTATCACTATATAACATGCCCATGTCATGCTTCTTACCCAATTCATCCATAAACCTTTGTAACCAAATCATTTCTTTACTAGCCTCTATCGCAACAACATATTTTGCTTCTGTTGTTTAAAGTGCAACAACACTTTGGATTTTTGAAACCCAACTAACAACTGTTCCACCTACACCAAATACATATCCTGTAGTGCTCCTCCTGTTATCTCTGTCAACTACCATTTCTGCATCAACATATCCATGTAGAGCAATGTTTGAACCACCAAAGCATAATGCTTGATTTGTGGTACCTCTCAAATATTTGAGAATCCATTTTACTTCCATCCAATGTTATTTTCCTGGATTGTTCTTGTACCTTCTTACAACTCCCATTCCATGTGCAATATCAAGCTTTGTGCAGACCATTGCATACATTAAGCTTCCAAATGCTGATGCATATGGAAATTTAGACATATAGCCCATTTCCTTTTGGGTCTCGGGGCACATCTCCTTACTAAGTTTGAAATGGATAGCAAAAGGTGTACGAACTAGTTTTTCATTCTGCATATTAAATCTTTTCAACACCTTTTTTATGTACTCATTCTAAGACAGTGTTAATTTGCGATTTTTCCTGTCTCTAGTTATTCTCATACCAAGAATTTGTTTTGTAGCTCCCAAATCCTTCATTTCAAATGAATTTTCCAATTTTATTTTGAGAAAATTTATTTCCTACATGTTAGACCCTACAACAAGCATGTCATCTACATAAAATAACAATATAATATAGCCGCCATCATTTTTCTTTTTCAGATAAACACAATGATCAGACTGACATCTAGTATAACCTTGTTCATACATAAACCTGTCAAATTTTAGATACCACTGCCTTGGAGCCTGTTTTAAACCATACAAGATCTTCTTTAACTATCACACTAATTTTTCTTTGCCTTTGACCTCATATCCTTCTGGTTGCTCCATATAGATCTCTTCCTCCAAATCTCCATGGAGAAATGTTGTTTTTACATCTAACTATTGAGATGTAAATCTTCCATTGCTACAAGACTTAAAATAGTTCTGATTGAAGTCATCTTAACAACAGGAGAAAATATTTCATCAAAATCAATACCTTTATTTTGTGGAAACCCCTTTACCACAAGTCTAGCTTTGTACCTTTTTTTTCCTCCATCTTCTTCCTTCAGCTTATAAACCCATTTATTCTTCACTGTAGTTTTACCTACAGGCAAACTGACTAATTCCCAAGTCTGGTTATGCATTAAGGAGTCCATCTCTTCTTCCATGGCTAGCTCCCACTTCTTCTTGGTTTCATCCTGCATTGCTTCTTGATAACATTCGGGTTCACCAAAATTAGTCAACAATAAATAATATAATGAAGGAGAGTATCGTTTAGTGGATCTACTTATCCTGGTAGATCTTTTGGCACCACTTTATGGTGTTTGAGGTGCCTACTTTTGCTGTGGTGGTTGTTGTTGTTGTGGCTGTTGATTATTATTATTTTCAGGCACCTTTAGTTTTTCTATGATCTCATCAAGAACTGTGTATTCCTTGTTTTACTTTTCCTGTTTCTTTTCCTGCAACTGATTCTTATACAAGACCTTTTCATTGAATATTACATCTCTGATCCTAATGAATTTGTGATTTTCATAATCATAAGCGATAACCAAAATCATTAACACCATATCCAATAAAGGTACATTTCTTTCATTTTGCCTCAAGCTTTGTTCTGTTTTCTTTATTAATATGGACAGAGGCCTCATAGCCAAAAGGCTTTAAAAAAGAGTAGTTTACCTTTTTACTTGTCCATGCTTCCTCTGGAATACCACCATCCAAGGAAATTTAAGGCCCTATGTTTATTAGATAAATAGGAGTATCTACATCATCTGCCAAAAATTGTAAAGGCAATTTGAATGCAATCTCATGCACCTTACACACTTCATGATTTTTCTGTTCATCCTTTTTTACCCACCATTTTCTTCTGGTGTTCTTGGAACTGTCTTCTCTCTGCAAATTCTATGCTCTAAATAGTATCTATCAAACACTTTGCTGCAATATTCACCTCCATTGTCTGATATGAGACACTTCAACTTCTTTCTTGTCTCAATCTCAACCAAATGTTTCCATTTATTGAAAGTATCAAATACATCAGATTTATTTTGAATACAATAAATCCAAGTTTTTCTAGTTGCATCATCATTAAAAGTAACATAATAACGAGAGCCATCGAGAGATGATACCTAAGCAGGTACCCATACATATGTATGCACAAACTCTAATTTCTCACTCTTCTTTTCTTTCCCAACTCTGAGAAATCTGACTCTCTTCTTTTTTCCATAAATACAATTCTCAAATAAATCCAAATCAACATTATTCAAACTCGGCAACAAATTTCTTGAGTGAAGAATCTTCATTCCCTTCTCACTCATGTGTCTAAGCATATGATTCCATAATGTTTCACCTTCTCCTTTGGAAGTTAAATCATTAACAAAGTTAGAAATATCATTGCATAAATACAATGTACCAACCTTTTCCCCTTTTTCTATTACCAGGGCTCCTTTGGTGACCTTCCAAGTTTTATCTGTGAAATTTGTCACACAACCTTCACCGCCTAACTGCCCTGTTGAAATCAAATTTTCTTCAGATCTGGAACATGCCTTACCTCCTTTAATAGCCATTGGTTTCCATTCTGCTATTTTACAATAACCTTACCCATTCCAAAAATTTTACAAGGTTTATCATCACCAAAATGGACTTGTCCAAAATCTCCTTGAACATAGTCATGAAAATATTTCTTATTAGGTGTGGCATGGAATGAGGCCCCTAAATATACTACCCAGGAATCAGTAACATTTTAGAAAGAAAGAATCAAAGAATCTTGTAACACATCCCCTATCACATTTGCTTCATGATTGTTTTCTTGCTATGCATATCCTTCTTTTCCCTTCCAAGATCTACAGTCTTTCTTTAGGTGTCATTTATTTCCGCATTTCCAGCAGACTATCCCTGATATGGATTTGGATCTGCATTTTCTTGATTTACTGCAATATCATGAGCTCTTTCCTCTTTCTATTTTTCTTCCCCTAGACTCTGCACTCAAAGCATTACCCGAGTTCTCACCAGAGATTTTCCGTCGCATTTCCTCGCTAAGGATAGCACCGAAAACTTTATCAAACTTTAAAGTACTAGATCTAGAGACAAAGTTACTAATGGCCATAACTAAACCATTCCAGCTTTCTGGCAATGAGCACAGAAATAAAAGAGCCCTAACTTCATCATCAAATTTTACCCCTATAGAAATTAACTGACTGGTAACTATATTAAAATCATTTAAATGGTCTCCAACAGATCCAGCTTCCGACATCTTCATATTAAATAAAAGTTTCATAAGAAATACATTGTTTGAAGCTGAGGGTTTTTTATATAGTTTCTCCAATGCCTTAATCAAACCCTCTGTTGTTGTTTCCTTCAAAATATTGAAGGCTACCGATGCCATGAGGCACAACCATACTGTTTTGATTGCCTTTCTATATAGAATCTCCCACTCTACGTCTGTCATAGTCATCAACTTCTTTGTTTTCTTGCTCAATGGTAGGTACAGATCTTTCTAATATAGATAATCTTCCATCTACATCTTCCACAGTGGGAATTTTTGGCCGTTAAATTTCTCGACCCTAAACTTACCATCTTCCGCCATTGCTCCCACTCAAACCAGGAACCCTTCTTTCCTACAAGATTATCAGCCAAATAGACCTTCGGCTCTGATACCAGTTTTTAGAAAATTATATATTACAGAGCAATTCAACACATAAAATATGCGGAAAACACAAGCACACAAAACACATAAAACCAGAGAGACACAGATATACATGGTTCACCCAGTTTGGGCTACGTCCACCCGGAACATCCAGTCCTTCCTTTCTATTATCCAGCAAAATGGAGAGACACAACCTACAGTAGATCCACTGTAATATCCTATGTTCTCTCTCATAATCTCCCTATTTGTTTCTTGCTCTAAGAATACACATACAATACACAGTCGCAATACACTACCATTATACATGCGAGGGGTTTCCTTCTAGGGAGAAAAATCCTAAACTAAACATAACTTCTACGATCAGATCATTCGCCTAATGAATGACCCATATTGACTAGAAATTACTATACTTTTACAAGGCAATTTTACATCTTCTTTTAGCTTCAGGGGTGCTGCCCCCGAAACCCCTTGCCAGGGGGGGCTCCATAAAGTCGCACCTGCCCCCCCTGGACTCCCCAGGCAATGTTTAATTATGGGTGGTGTTTCCTCCCCATTAAGGTACAAGGGTCCAACGCTATGATAGAAAATAAACAAGATAATCAGGCTCCACAACCAACTCCTTCTGCTCTTTGAAACCTTCTTAAGGTTTCTCTTTGTCTTTCTCTTCTTGTTTCATTGATATCTTTGGAGAGATCCTTCATAGCTCTGAAGAAAGACGAGGAAAAGCTTAATACCTCCATTCTAGTAGATCTCTACTATTTTCTTTTTACATCTTGTCAAAATGTCCACAAGCTGAGCCAAATATCATGCTCTGATACCACTGTAATATCCAAAAATGGAATAATGCATTGATACAAAAAAACAATATTTGTAATACACAAAATGTACATGTAAAGATTCAAAAATCATAGAATATAAATAATAGGTGAGCCCTTTATTATGATTGGATATGGATAAACAATACAATAGTGCTCAAATAGATGCACTCAAGCCAAATACATAGGCTAGAATGACCCTGAAAACATGCCAAAGAAGGCACCGTGTAACAGGAGAGCTACAAGAAGAAATACTGCACTGTCCCTTCAGCTAATGATGTAAATATAGCTACTAGATTAAAATTGAAATGGATATCTATGGATATTCGGAGCTCTGATGATGCCAAGATTCTAGATCTAGGCACTGTGATTGCAACCCAAGATAACCCAGAAAGGATTTCTCAGATCCGTCAATATAAGAAAATCACCCTCTTGGGGTTTCACTATACAATTGCTGGGTATGCAGATCTGAAGCTGGATTCTGACAAATATATGGCCAAAATATGTCACAAGATCAGATATAATCTTTAAGGATTGATCCATCACTATATTTCCAAGCTATATGCTCAAGATCTAGCTCCACAATCCTCCTTTGAAGATTGCAGTTGCTGCTACACAGCTGCTACCAAAAACTGCGCTGTAAAGGATGGAGGCTCTCTAGCATGCTGATAACATATGAAAATTAGCTCAAGAATGATGGAAATAATGGATACAATGTGAAGGAATGATCCTCCACTGGATTACTAGATGAAATGATAACAAATTCCCTTCCCCCTTGGATCTCGGGAATCGACTGTGCAATTCCTGATGGAAATGTCGCTACTAGGAGATGAATAATATATGGCCTAATGCCTAATATATATATGAAGCATTGGAAGGCTAATCTTGAAGCCAAAGGTTATAGGATAAATCCTTCATTGGTTATTTAGCTGAAATACTGAAGGACAACCTCCTCCTCTCAAACTGATCCTCAGAAATGTGCAATTTCTGAATATGGATGTTCTACAGAAAGTAGGAAAAATATGGCACCAACGCCTAATGATGAATGTAGCTCAATAGAAAACCTTCCCAGAGTAGGCACACAGGTCCCCCGTGGGTAGGGGTGGGATTTCCGCTCAGAAACACCCTATGCTAAACAACACTTCAGACTTAGCTAAACAACTCAAGCATGCTTGGAATGTCAAATGAAAAATCGAGATCTAAACGGATCACAAATCAATAATCTAAATCTTGCCTCCAATGTTTCCTTCATATTCATTATATAGTTTGTGAACCTTCCCATGTCTTGGCCCACCTTATAATTGCGCTGTACATGTGGACATAGGCCTCCATGTTGATTGCAATGTCTCTCCATGATCTTCATCATGTGTGAATGTAATGATCACCCTGTCCATCATGTGTGCATTAAATTCACTACTCCTCCATCATCTCATCATGAATGCTCTATGATCTTACATTTGATTCCTTCCATGATCTTAGTTGATTTCTTCAACCTCCATGACCTTTCTCATTAATGAGACATGATCTCCACTCCTTCCATGTTAAGCAGTTTCTCCATTACTCCATTATGTAGATCTAGATCTGAAATATCCACATGCACACATCAAAAGTGGATTTTATTTATCTTTGGGATTTGTGGGTCCCTCCACCCTCTTATTTACTTAATTAATTATGAAAATTAAGAACTCTAATATTCCAATTATCTTGTGGAAAAATTGGGAATATTACTCAAATAACCCAAGTTGGTAGTAAATTGATGCTATATATGTTTCTTTCAATAGGTAGTGTCAGAAAAATCTAGGGTTGGTTTTTTTGGCATTTTTTTGGGACCAATACCCGAAATCATGACGCCACATTGACCTAGTGGTGGGGATAGCCTCTCCCATCCAACATTTCAATCATCGTTAACTAACTCACTATCTAAATCTTATATGGGTTTTCCACCATAGACTCATTCTTATGATTGATGATTCACACGGTCATGGCAACAAACACCATAATACACCCCTCTTATGGCTTACAATTCACTTAGTAGCTAATGGATTGTCACCATCCCTGAGGCCTATGACCCATGAATCTATGGAATTAAAATGAATATGATTAATATGAAATATGATGTCTAATTCAAAATGGTGAACATAATCAATGCTACAAATATATGAGGGTTCTAATCGAAAAATTACTTAAATCACAAATACATAAATCAAATTACCCAAACATTGCTAGAATTACTCAAATTATAGTTGGGGAAATCGAAAAAGGTAACACCATGATCACTTCCACCTCCATTTCTTAACAAAAATATAGGATAATTTACGTAATAACTACTTTTTCATGATGATTTTTATGCATGTATCAATTCCTTCATTGTGAAGAAAACCAAAAATTCTCACACCTTCTGCTGGAAACAATGTTAATACTAATGTTAGGTCCCTATATTACTAGTATAGTTCCCTATTGTTGTTATTGTAACCCCATTATTGTTATTTTTGTACCCATGTAACCCCCATATTGTTATTATTGTGCCCTTACATTATTATTGTTAGGTCGGCTAGGATTACATTGTGGCCCCATGGACTCATATATATAGAAAGGAGGTTTCCTCATTTGTATCACCCATGAATTATTCATTTATGTAATGTATTGGAGGTTTCCCCCTCGTAGTGTCTTATTTATAAGGCATTGATCTCTCTTTTCTTCTATTTTTGGAGCTATTTTCACAACATTTGGTATCAGAGCTTTGGATTCTAGGGTTTCGTTGCTCCAAACAAGTCAATGTGGCATTTTTGATATAAAAAATTTTCTACGAATATTCATAAGCTGAACATTTTATAGCGTGAATCTGAAATTTTGGGGAACATCGGCACGAAATTTTAGAGCTTGGTTCGCAATATTTTCAAAGATATGATCTGTGGAATTTAGGGCTTTTTTCAAACTCCTAAATTTAACCGAAAGAGGTCATCGCGGAATTTTCACTATAAATATTTTTCTATGATGGTTCAGAAGCTGAAGTTTTCACAAAAATAAGCTGAAATCCCGAGGAACATCGTGGAAAAATTTCAGAGATTGATTCGCATTATTTTGGGAGGTATGAGTTATGGAAGTTAGGGCTTTTTCAGGTTCCCGAATTTCATCTCAAAGAGGTGATCGTTGAAAAATATTCATAACTCTCTCCCTGATTATCGGATTGGAATTATATAAAGAGTGGTTGCAAGTACATGGACTTTTGTTTCCTATATATCAATTTAAGAGCCAAAGGAGAAAACAGTGACACGTGGAAATTCGTACAAGTTCACTCTACTGAACAAGTCCATAATTAGGTCATTATGGGAGATTGGACATAACTTTGCCTTGAAGAATCCAAATCAGGTTAGACCTGTGGTATTCGAAAGAGGACTCAGAGGGCTACCTTAGGGAAAAATTTTAGATATTGAAGATTCGAAATCACAGACATAATTTAGTTTCAATATCGAGCTCCTCAAAATCAAGAAAAAGGTGTGTATTTTTTTCTTTCCAAATTGCACAAGGCTTGTGTAAAAAATTAGTTTGAAGTGATTCCAAGGGCCTATTGAGCATATATTTTAGTATTGGGTTTCTAAATGCCTCCTAAAAATAATTCAACACCCATTAAGCCTTCTGAATACTCTACTATGACTCATGAAGATGAATAATTGCAACATGATCTATCAAAATTACAAGAGCAAGTGCACCAAATTTCGCTCTCGCAAAGAGCAACAAAAAATGAAATGGAAGTTTTGAAGAAAGGCATGGAAGCGAAGATGGATGGTTTGAAGAAAAACATGGAAGCTAATATGGATGGAGTGGAAGCTAAGATGGAGGACATGGAAGAAAAAATGAAAGACAACATGCAAAACATGAAGAATGATCTAAAAGCAGACATGGAAGGTTTGAAATAGTTGATATAAGAAATGATTTCTAATGGCGAAGAGATAGTAGAAAAAAATCATGATGACAACAAAATAGATGTTAACCTTGATTTCATAAACTCTAATGTTGGATGGAAGAACCACCATATTCCAAATATGGATATGAGGAAGCTCGATGGGAAGGATCCCATAACATGGATACTACGGATGGAGCAATATTTTGATCTCAATAATGTGCAAAACACACAAAAGGTACGCATTGTAACTTAACATTTAGAACATAATACATTTGTATGGTATCGATGGCTTCACCCCCGTAAAAAAATTGTCACTTGGTCAATTTTTACGGAGGAAATGATAACACATTATGAGGATACAAAGAGCAACGCCTTCTTTACCCAATTGATAAATCTAAAACAAAAGGGTTCAATGGTGGAGCACATTGAGGACTTCCAAAAATTGAATATAAGGGTAACTGATGTTCTAGAGGAACACAAGATTGATGTATTCATAGGGACTTTAAAGGATAACATCCAACATGAAGTTCGCGTTTGGGAACCTGATTCATTAGAGAAGGCATTTTGTTTGGCAAGAAAAATTGAATGTAAAATTATGGAGATAAGGAAGCCTACCACTCACATCTATAAATATGGAAGTGTCGTGACTCCTAGAGTTCCACAAACTACAAGGTTGACACCACAATAATCAGAATGAAAAAGAGAAAAAGGGCTTTGCTATAGTTGTGATATAAAATACACTAAAGGTCAGAAGTGTGCTGAGAAGAAATTATTTTACATAGATTGTGAAGAGGAGGAAGAAAATGAACAAGAAACTTCAAAAGAACAGGATATCCACCAGGAAGAAACCCTAGAAGAAGAAGAAATGAGTCCGACCATATCATGTAATACATTGGCAGAAATTACCACTCCTCAAACTCTCAAGATAGAAGGACATATCAAGAAGAAAAAGGTAATAGTGTTGATTGATTCGGGTAGTACCCATAATCTTATTCATTATAAGGTAGCTAAGGAATTGAATTGTTTCCTATACCCAACACCAGAATGTCAAGTGATGGTTGCAAATGGAGGAGCTATAAATTTCTCAGAAAATTCCATAATATCAAGCTATCCATGGGGGAATATGTATTGAATAGTCCAATGCTTTCCATCCCAATGGGAGGTGTTGATGCTGTATTAGGAGTACAATGGTTACGATCTTTGGGGATGGTAGATTTTAATTCTCAAGAACTTTTCTTGAAATGTTTTCAGAAGGAAAGGAAATCGAATTATGGGGTATTGCAGGGAAGCCATGAAATATAACAAGCTATAATGTCATGAAAAATCTTCTGAAGAAAGAACAACGAGGCGTAATTACACAATTATGCCCACTAGAAGTTCCAACATCAAAATCATCTATTTCTCTAGATCTCCAAAAAGTCTTGGACAACCATTCCAAGGTGTTTGATACTCCCAAAGGACTCCCACCTATTCTTGAACATGATAATGCTATTCATTTGATTCTAAGAATTGTTACTCCAAACATGAGGCCTTACATATATCCTTATGTCCAAAAGAGAGAAATTGAATGTATGATTGCAGAAATGTTAAGGACTAGTATAATTCAGCCTACTCAAAGTTCTTTCTCTTCTCTAGTAGTATTGGTGCACAAGAAAGATGGATCATGGTGCATGTGTCCAGATTATAGGGAGCTCAATAAGCTCACTATTAAAGATAAATTTCTCATTCCCGTGATTGATGAATTATTGGATGAATTACATGGAGCAATTTAGTTTAACAAGTTGGATCTTCGTTCAGGATATCATCAAATTAGAATGAAGATTGAAGATATTCCAAAAAAATAATTTCAAACTCATGAGGGTCATTATGAATTTTTGGTCATGCCTTTTGGCCTTACCAATGCACCTTCTACATTTCAAGGGTTGCTGAATTCCATTTTCAAACCCTTCCTTAGAAAATTTATGCTAGCATTTTTTGATGATATACTAATATACAACAGGTCTTAGAAGGATCATGTTCAACATGTTGACAGGGTGCTCAAACTATTCGAGGAGAAACAATTATATACAAAAACATCCAAATGTTTCTTTGGAGTAAAAGAGGTGGAATATCTGGGTAATATTGTATCTCACGAGGGTGTTAAGGTAGAATCTAACAAAATTAAAGCCATTAAGGAATGAAAATTCCCCACAAAAATAAAGAAGGTGCACATATTTCTTTGGTTAACAGGGTATTTTCACAATTTTGTTAAGAATTATGGGAGAATAATAGCCCCTCTGACATCATTATTGAAGAAATATGCATTTTCATGGACTCCTGAAGCAACTAAGGCCTTTGAACATCTTAAAGAGGCAATGTTCCTAACACTAGTCTTAGCTACGAAAAACTTAACAAAAACATTTATTGTGGAATGTTATGCCTCATGAAATGGAATTGGTGTTGTTTTAATGCAAGAAGGAAGACCCATTTCTTTTGAAATTTGTTCAATCAAGAAAAGTATTTACAAAAGGCTATTTATGAGAAGGAAATGTTGGAAATACTACATGCACTAAAGAAATGGAGACCTTACGTAATGGGAAGACACTTCAAGGTAAAAACTGATCATGATAGTCTTAAACATTTTTTGGAACAAAGACTATCTTCAGAAAAGCAGCAAAAATGGGTCACAAAGATGTTGGGTCATGACTTTTAAATAATCTACAAAAACATGAAGCTAAATGTTGTTGCAGATGCACTCTCAAGGAAGGATGAGTAGGTGGAAGAATTGATTTGTGCCATTTCTATTATCAAACCAGATTGGATAACCGAAGCAAGGGATGAATGGAAGAAGGACGAAGAAGTGTGAACACTCATTCAAAAGTTGCAACAATATCCTAGTACATCTGATACATTTAGTTGGAAAAATGATTCCTTATGTTACAAAGATCGCTTATATCTTTGTAAGAATTCCCAACTAAAACAAAATATTCTTCTGGAATTGCACACTTCTCCTTTAGGAGGACACTCAGGATTTTTAAAAACTTACCACATGGTGAAGAAAGAATTTTTTTGGGATGGCCTTAAATCTGATATTCGAAAGTTTGTGGCGGAATGTTTGGTTTGCCAGCAGAATAAAGTGGAAACAATTAAGACCCCAGGACTTCTACAACCTTTATCCATTCCAAGTCAACGTTGGAAGGAGATTTCAATGGATTTTATCACAGGTTTACCTAAGTCTGAAGGAAAGAGTGTCATCATGGTGGTAGTTGATAGACTTACCAAGTATGCACACTTTTGTGCATTATCTCATCCATTTAAAGCAAGCACATTTGCTACTACATTTATGGACAGAATTCAAAAGCTACATGGAAGCCCAAGGGTTATTGTGAGAGACAGAGGTCCCATTTTTACTGGAAATTTTTGGACGGAGTTATTTTCTTGTTTGGGTACTCAATTAGCTCATAGCTCATCTTATCATCCTCAATCCGATGGTCAAACTAAGATAGTGAATAAATTTTTGGAAGGATATCTTCGTTGTTTTGTATCTGATAAACAAACACAATGGGTCAAGTGGTTACCTCTCGCTGAATGGTGGTATAACACTTCCTTCCATACCGCAGCAAAAATGACCCCATTTATGGCACTTTATGGATATCATCCACCATCCATCACATCATCTTTAAGAGAAAATTCAAAGGTTCAAGCAGTGGAAGATCACATCGAGCATCAACAAGAAGTTCTCCAACTCTTAAAGGACAACCTGAATTTGGCACAAAATCGAATGAAACAATAGGTAGATCAACATCGCAGCGAGAGAAGTTTTGATGTAGGAGACTAGGTATTTTTATGGCTACAACCATACAAACAAATTTCCCTCAAGCAAGCTAAGAAGGATAATAAATTATCGCCAAAGTACCATGGTCCTTACAAGGTGTTGCAAAATATTGGTACTATGGCATACAAATTGGAGCTTCCTGCTTCTTCGCGAGTGCATCTAGTTTTCCATGTTTCATGCTTAAAAGAGGTTATAGGGTACAAACTTCCAGTTCCAACAATATTGTCAGAACTTGATGAGGAAGGAAAAACCATATTCGAACCTGAAGTAGTCATAGATACAAGAACTCGATATTTATGAAATCGATGAATTTCAGAGTATCTCATCAAATGGAAGAACTTACCTAGTGAAGATTCTACATGGGAGAATAAGAATTTTATACAAAAGCACTTGGAGCTACTGAAGCATTCAAGACAAAACTTTTTTGAAGGAGAGGAGCATGTTAGGTCCCTATATTACTACTATAGCCCCTTATTGTTGTTAGTGTAACCCGCTTATTGTTATTGTTGTACCCTTGTAACCCCCATATTGTTATTATTGTGGCCTTACATTATTATTGTTAGGTCGGCTAGGATTACATTGTGGCTCCGCTAGGATTACATTGTAGCCCCATGGACTCCTATATATCGAAAGGAGATTTTGTCATTTGTATCATTCAATAATTATTCATTTATGTAATGTATTCGAGGTTTCCCCTTCGAAGTGGCTTAGTTATAAGGCATTGAACTCTCTTTTCTTCTATTTTTGGATCTGGTTTCACAACAACTAAGATGGGGGTTGAATAAGTATTAAGGCTAATTTAAAATTTTGTTCCACAATATATACAAAATTCAATCTTGGCGACCATCCATATGATCATAAACAACATATCATGTGGGAGAAATATATAATCAACACATAAACACATACACCATGAGCACCATACACATGGACACTAAGTTTTAATGTGGAAACCCTTGCGATAGAAAAACCACCAAATCGTTTTTTTTTTTTTATGTAAATATGAGATCCTAGTCTATTATATCATTTTTTTTTATCAACCACTCACAGGAAGCACCAACTCCATTTTTTTATTTGCTAGCACCCACTAGCAATTATCGCCAACTCCCTTCTTTTGTAGACACCCGATCAGCTTACCAGAAGAATAAATTTTATTGATTTGTTGCAACAACCAACTTTAATTTTCATGGATTTATGCAACCATCAACTTGTAGGAGGCACCAATCCCTGCTCTCTACTTAGACATCCACTAATATTGAATCACCAAATCCCTATATGTATGACTCAAGGCACCCTCAATAATTAAATTGTTGCACTTTTTAATTAGTAGCCAATCTCCTTGATTCCATCTCTCTATTATTCTATGCAACCTTTTCTTTATTTAGACCACACAAAATTCTATGTATACATTGCAAAAAATCACTATTCTCGTCCCTCATTCATTACGCACATATCTGTTATTGGCCATCAACACTTCAGCAACATACAAAAACTTAACCATTTCTATTCCATAGGCCCTCTCAGCGTCTCACAGTAGCACAGGCACACTTGGCCTCTTCTCAGTAATGCTCACACTCTTATCCTTTCTCCTCAATATTTCTCACCCACAGAGATATCTTATATATCTTGTGCTACCCCACATTGCACAACTGTAATCCATGGTTTTGTTCATCTGTTGCAGAAGGAACAATGATATCTCTCTCAACCATCATTCTTCCATCCACACTGCCCAAGAGCGTGCACCATCGTGACTACCAATGATGCATAAGACATGTATCCATTGTGTTGTAATGTCTGAATAGATAGGGACTAGAACTACATTAACTTTGATAATGGGAAATTGAGCATTTTAACCTACTGAGAACTATGTCTCAGTCGAACTACAAACTAAAAAATATCTTCCATTAACTTCTTCCTGTACTAGTAACATGGTTCCATAATGCTCAGGACATAATTTTTCATGGAAATATGAGATTTTGATCTAATATTATACACCCAACATTATTTTATATCTAATCCTTCATGGAAGGCAAGGAATATCATAGGTGACTTATTCTTCCTTGATTCAAGCTACATTACCTCATTTTTCAGATGATGGTCCTCTTTATGAGCATCCATATCTCTTGGAAATAACCATTTAATACATTAATAATTTTAGCTTTTAACCCATACGTCCTTTAAATTCTTACCTTACTGGCACACTGCCAGAGATATACCAACTCATACATCATTTTGAATTCTATACCCCAAGCTCATAGTGCTATGTATGTAGCCTGAAGGCTTCTTTTTTCATTGGTCACAAAACTATGTGAGACTCTAGGTTAAACATTATTTGAGCCCCGCTCATATACATATGTTAGTACTGGGTTAGAGCCTTGATTCATGGAGGACCTGGTCCTTGTAACAATGCTCCTTAATATCTACAATATTGTGGGCTTTAGGCCTGGACGACTTTTGTGCACCACTGACAATTCCGTAGCAACTTTCTACTAGTGCCGCTACGTGTTTTCCAGCATTGGACCAAGATTTGTGACCTCCATCTTGGCCTGTTAGGTGCTAAAATTATTTGTTGGTTTACAAAGTATAAAACACCTTTATAACCTTTCGTGCCCCTAGTTCTCTTTTGTTATGGAACTGAGTGTTTTGACCAGGTTCATAACATACCGAGATATCCCTCTGCACATAACTTTTATTAAGTGCAATTCCTCAAACTTCTAGGATTTCAGGATTTTGGGAACTACAACTATGAATTTTGGGGTTCTTGCTTTGTTTGACAATAAAATTTGAATTAAGGGGCCATTAAAAAACTTCAGCATACGGTTGGAAATATCTCTCCAAGAATTATCCAACTATGCCACTTTCACGAGCATCTAATCTAAATACTTACGTAAGAATTTATTTTAAATATTGGGACTCCTAAACATCATATAAAACATATTATAGCTTCTCCATTAAACCTGCGAGTATGATTACTATCTACGAGAGATTGCAACAACCATGGAACTCCCGCTAACCTCCATACACACCAATGTTATGCTAGTTGACATCAATGCCAACATATTGATACCAACTACATTAATGCTCATCTAGTTGACATCAATGCCAACACACTTCCTGCCACTAGCCATCTATACAATCCCAAGTATCCAACACCTTTGTCACTCAAAAAATCCTAAAATTATCACTCCCTCATCACTAAACAAAACCCAAAATTATCACTCCTTTCTCATGAAAAAAACTGAAAATGTGAACTCCTTTGACGAGAAAAAAGCCCCAAATTCTCATGTTTTTTTTTTACTTCATCATATTTTCAAGGTCCAACTCAAAGAATTAACCTACACGAAGGTACTCATCAATGATAAGGCTTGGACACTAAGATCAAAGATACTCTTTCTCCTACTTTTGGTTGGTAAGAGAGAGTGATACCCTAGGTCCCTGTGTAATGTCTCATTGTGCAAAAGTCATGCTAGCTAATAAATTTTCCTAATAATTTTTCATTCATATGCTATGTGTAGTTGGAAAACACAATTTTTCCTTTCCTTTGCAATGCATGAAAAACCCAAAATTCACTCATTCGTTATGCCTATTATATTTGAAACTTAAACAAATATTATGATTTTTATTTTAAATAAATTTTCATTTTATTTTTATAACTAGAAGTTTTCCTTAAATGGTTATTATTATAAGATAAAATGAGTAGGAATGAGGAGGAAGGGGGGAGGGGGTAGAGACTATATTGTTAAGGTTTTATAGATCCGATATGGATTACAAGTTTTTTAGGGAAATTATTATTAGACTTCGATGTTATATATAGTGGTTAGGTTGATATGCTATATAAGGTTTAAAGGTTTTAAATATTGTAAGGATGAAGTTATAGGATTTTTGGAAATTATAAGCTATATGCTATAACAATTAGGAAAAATATTTATTCTTATATAACTTTTCCTATTGTAGGTGATAGTGTTTGATTTATATTGGTTACATTTTGTGCCTATGATTATGTTGTCCAAGTTAGGTATTATAATAGATATATAAATGTTAAGTGATATAATGTTTAGTTTTAGGTGTTAAGTATAAGGGTTAAAATTGAAATATTTATAAGGATTATATGTGATTTAGGGATTCAGTATCTATATAGGGATAATTGTGATACGATTTCTAGATTATCAGTGTTATCGGTTACTAATAAAGATATATATGGATGTTAGTTTAATTCTTAATGAAAAATTTATATTATGCTTATATAGTAAGGACTAGGAGTTAAGTTTTATATGTGACATAAGTTATAAATTTTAATGGTCAGATGCTATTGTGATGAGTGATTATAAGTATCAAGTAATAGGTGCATTAACTGTTATATTATTAGAGAAAGTCTTCAAGGGTTAAAATTTAAATATTGAGGATTGTATATTGATATTATCTTCTAAAGGGTTTGGTGCTTATGGGTTCATAAGTTATCGAGGTTATATGGATTACATGAGGTAGGGATGTGGGCAATTATTAAGTGTTAGAAACAATATGTTACTAATTTTATAGGGTTAAACTGTCAAGGGGACGTAGGGATCACAAATGTGACAAGAGGGAGTGGATGTTAGGTTTAAGTATTATCCCACAAATTTTAGGTTGATCAATTAAACCATAAATGCAAGAAATCGTTTCATTTAGGAGGAGACAAGATTAAGATAAGAGAGCTATAAAATTTATCTTCATTAAATTTCATCATAGACATTATCCTTTAATTCCACTTAAATATTATGTTTGTGTCTAGTTATTATGAGAATGGAGGAATTTAGGATTCAAGATAGCCATGTGATGATTATTTGTATGTTTTTTCTTCTAATAGTTGCTTGGATTATTGGTTCTATGATCACATATTTTTATCCACACAATATAATGACATTGGCATTCATGTTATAATTTTTCCAAATTCTTTGTGTGATTCATACTAGAGTCTTGGAACCCTCCCATGTTGGCAACACATGCATCCACTACAACCATGTCAATTTTCAATCAATAAAAGAAAAAAATGAAAAAATTTCAATGTTGGTCCCATTAAAAAACCCCTTTGTGTGGTGTAAACTCATTAATTAATTATTTCCACCTTTTGAGGCATATTTTTTGTCTCTTTATCCATTCTATATCTACTAATTTCACACTTTTTCAATCCATACTCTCTATAATACATAATATGATCATTAGGAAATGCCTGAATAGTTTGATACTCCATTCTAATATATTTGATAAGGGCATGTAAATATCGATGTGTTTGAGTTAAAACATTTGAAATGGTAACAAAAATTCACCTAAAAATCTAAAATATAGTAAAAAAATTAGTGTTGCTTAATATAAATAATATTAATCCTACAGACTGCAACTAATTTTTACATAGAGAATACTTGTTTTCTAGCCTTCATAAAGAGGTTTTTCTACCTTCTCAATTATAGGTATATCAAAAACACCATCTACCTGGTCATCATAATCAACTATTCTGACATTATTAAATGTCTCCTCGATCAATATATTTTTCCCCTATTCTTTGACTGTGTTATTAACATCATCATATTCTTCCATAGGATCATTAAATTTATTTTTAATATTCAATCCATGTTGGAGAATAGGCTCTTGTATAATGGCCACATCTCCTGATCCGTGTCCAATTCCATAGAGTATTATTTCCTTATAATTACAAGAAATCAAGTAATATTAGCATATATAACAAATATTTAAATGATACAAACTTCTAAAAATGTAATATAGGAAACAAAATACAAGAAAGATAGTTAAAAAGATAACTTAGGTTAGAGTGTGAAACAAATAAAACAAACAAATGATGAATCTTGTGTAGTTTATCAATATGTTTATAAATATGTTGAAAAACTATTGGAAAATTGTTAGATTTCTTGACATTTATAAAAGAGAAACACTTTGTGACATATATAATCACAACCAACAAAAAAAACTATTTTTAGTTTTTCTTCATCATTATATCATATTCTTTCTTAATTTCACATGGAGATGACATGTTTCGTATACTCAATGGAAACTTTCCTTGGCCCGACTAATTTGAGAAAAAAATGTAATTTATAAGGGGATCACAATTGAGGGATTAGGGGTTAACATATTAGGGGCTAGGAGGTTATTGACATCCAAGCATTAGGGGTATTTAGGAGTTGGTAGTATAGATGGAGCAATCAACTTGGGTGCGAGAGAGAAACAAAAACAATAAATAAATGATGAAGCATGTGCAATTTATCAATATGTTTGTGGAATATGTTGAAAAAAAATAGGAAAAATGTTACTTTTCTTCACATGTAGAAAGAAAAACATTTTTTAGATAGATTGTCACAACTAGGATATATATATATATATATATATATATCTTTGTGTGTGTTTGTGTTTGTGTGTGTGTGTGTTATTTCTCCTTCACCATCATGTCATATTCTTCATTGGTATCACTTGGTAACCACGTGGGATTTTAATTCGATGGAATCTTTCTCTCTAATCCCTAGTTGTTAACCCAACCCTAACCTATAAACGAATAACCAATAACACCTTACCCCCTAATCACAATTACCTCTAAATCCCATAGGCCCTAAACCCCGGAAACCTAACTTAAACCCTAACCTATTAATGCCTAATGCTTTAACTTATTAACCAATACGTACCCTAAATTGAAATTTTAAGTCAATGTTTTTATAATTTTAATGTTTTAATATTTTTAAAGACGTAATTTTATGATACATTTTAGGTAATTTTTTTGCTTGATATTGTTTCAACTCCAATATTTATTAATAAAAATATATAAATTTTAATTATAAAAATAAATTTTATAAAATTTAAATTATACACACAAAAATATTATATATATATTTTATGTAATCATTAGGGGTATTATGGAGTTGGTAGTCTAGATATATACGCTAGTAACCTACCCTTGGGTAACATCTAAATTATTAATCCCTTGCATCTTATCCCCTTAATCCTTAACACCTTATCCCCATCCCTCCTAATTAAGCCTTGAAACCCCTAATCCTTCAACCCTTAAGCCATAATTCCCTAACCCTTAACTAATAACCCGTTACCACCTACGTTCCTAAACTAAAACCCGTGAGGCAAACCTACACCCTTAATCCCTACCATTAAACCCCTTAAAACATAAACCCCTAATTTACAAAAGAAATGTGCAATATAAAGACATATAATGAATAACATACCAAGCGATGATATTCATGTCTTCCTTCAAGTTGTTAAAATTATGTACACTCTTGTTTAGTTGTTCATATTAAAATTATTCTCCTGTTGTGGCCCCTCCATCTGGTACAGGGAAAATGGAAATTTCCATCATCTATATTTTCAGACGAAACTTTCAATATTGATAATCTTCAAAAATAAATTGCAACTTAGTTATTTGTGATGTAATTTGTAATTCCATTATATAATAATTTTTTTTGTCAGATTCCTGCCATCCAAAGATTATGGAGAGACATTTCATAGTAACCAAAGGAATTGACCTCCTTTAGCATCAATATTCTGACATATATATGTTTGACCTAATTAGACTTTGGGGCTCCAAAGCACATAGTGTGCATTTCGGATATCCTACATATACATGTAAATGTTATATATTTGACATTTTTATTAGATATCTAACGTATTTATGTACATCATCCGATATTCAATGGTGATAGGGGTTTTTAAAAATATAAAAAAAAAAGTATAAAAGAATCTAGCAGTATGACTAATTTTATCAGCACTTTTGGAGTAAAGGGCCATATTTTTTACCCATATTTAGTAGTGGTTGTAACCTCGGGATCTCTTCTAGAAACATGTCTCTAAATTCCCTGAGGGAGAGAAAGTCTTGAAGATAGGTTTTTCATTTTTTTGTTTTTATACCAATCAACTAAACATCATAAATTTTTCAGCCTTTCTAGCACACTTCTTCATTTGTACAATAGAAATATGTCTTAGAATTATGGGCCTCAATATTCCTTTGATTGTTCTTACATTCCCTTCATACCACCTGGTCAAAGGTCTTATCTAAGAAATTTATAACTACACTACGCTTATTCAACAAATTTATTCCAATCAACACATCATATCATCTCAATGGAGTGAGTCAAATTCATTCTAGTCTGAAATCTATTCATTTCTAAGGCATGATCTAGGGCTATTTCCATCACCTTCCTATTTTTTCTCGATGGTCAGTTGCACCAGCCATGCTTGTTTATGTTTTTTTCTTCTTAATTCAAAACATTTTAGTATGTTAGGTGACACATAACTCTGACTAGAACCTACGTCGATAAGGATTGTAACAGGCTTAGTATCTACTTTACCACTTATTTTGACCATTAATAGTTAATTAGAGGAAATTGCATCCACATACGAAAGAAAAATAAAGAAACTAATAAAAATTCCATGTAGACAAATTTTTAATATTACTTTACTTTTATCTATGTTCCACAATACTTATTAACATGATATTTAATAAAAAAAGTTACTATTTTATTTCTAATTTTTTACTTTGATTGAAATCTCTCAATATATGGCATTTTTTTAAAAATAATTGTATATACATATTTTATATTTAAATTTAATTGTCTATATATATTTTATATCTAACTTTTTATTTTGATGTTTTTTTTAATGACATTGTCTACTAAAGCTACAATTTCACCCGAAATATAATCTTTCCTCATAATCCAGTAATTTTCCCTTTCTAGAATACATTTTTTTAAATATTTAACTATTTTATATTTAATTATATTTAAAGTTTTAACTATTTTATATTTAACAATTCCTTTATCTATTAACTATTTTTCACTACTTGGATATTTTATACTTAACTATAACTATATTTCATTTTTAACTTTTTAACTATTTTAAACTATATATATATATATATATATATATATGATTATTTTTTTAATGTTTTCATGGGGCATAGTTATTAATGTCGAATAAGATTGCATTTTTAATTTATATTTTTTCAACACTATCAAGATTTACATTGAATTATTAAATTTTTTGATAGTCTAATTCATATGGGTACGGAAGGTAAATAACATTAACAAAGTATTTCAAAAATACCCAGATTAATAATTAAATATTTTGTTGGGTGTGGAGCCTGATTTTCATCCTAATTCAAAGATCCTTGTTTTAGCTGGATGTATACCCGAGGAAAAATGTACACCTCATAAGCAAAAGTGACTTGTCCCCCCGCAGGTCTAGGGGGGACCGTCCCCCCAACGGGGGGCGGTTCCCCGGCGGGGGTTTCGGGGGTAGCGCCCCCGAAGCTAAAATCAAATGTAAAATTGCCTTGTAAAAGTATAGTAATTTCTAGTCAATTTGGGTCGTTCATTAGGCAGATGATCTTACGGTAGAAGTTATGTTTAGCTTAGGGTTTTTTTCCCTAGAAGGCAACCCCTCTCTTTTTATGAGGGTATTGTATTGCGGCTATGTAATATATGTGTATTATCTGAGCGGGAAATAGATAGGGAGACTGTGAGAGAGAATAGAGGATATTATAGAGGATCTGCTGTAGGTTTTGTCTCTTCATTTCGCTGGATAATAGAAAGGAAGGACTGGCTGTTCGGGGAGGATGTAGCCCAAACTAGGTGAACCACGTATATATGTGTCTCTCTGGTTTTATGTGTTTTGTGTGCTTGTATTTTCCGCATATTTTATGTGTTGCATTGCTCCATAATATATAATTTTCTAACATATTTCACTCATACCCAAATTATTAATAAAATATTTCACAGATACCCAAATTAAAAAATTTAAGATTACTTAGGACATGTATCTATTTTTTAATTTAAAGGATTTATATTGTTTTACATATTATGGCATGGAAATTACATGAAAATTGATAGTTGTCTAAGGCCATGTTGATCTTGGGAATGGATTGGGGTACATTATTGACCATGGATGCCTCTTGGATATTGTGTATGGCTGATATATCATCCTTTTTTCTATGTGGGAAATTTCGAGCTAGATGGGGTTCCCCATAGTCCTAGTGTTTTGAGATTACCTAACAAAGTAACCCTTCCCATTTTGGATGCCTTCTAACCTTAAGGAATTTTCGACATGGTTGAATGGGGTACTGACATTTCTACTATAATTATTCGCTTGAAAATTCTGGGTATGGTGTGAAATGTTAGGTATACGAAACCCTTTCCCTTGAAATCTAATCTATCATTTCCCTAAGAAAATCGTGGTTTGTATTGCTCTATCTTCTACTTGAATCAAGTGATGGCACGTACTTTTCTTTTCCTATAACTTCCTCCATTTTTTTTGAATTGTCAAATCTAATTCTACTTGAATTCCACTATGAGGAGGTTAAAAAACTTAGGTATGTTTGTAATTGTACCTTTTCTCCACAAATATAGTGTACATATCTAAACAATCTTAATAATAATTTTTTGGTGAAGTCATCTATAATCATACTTCCCAGCTTCAAATCATGAAAATATTTGGCACTGTCATCAAAGTATCTTTGAGTTAAATATTGTTTCTTAAACACCTCCATAAAATATTCCCATGTCATATCCTTTTCCTTTATTCCCTTAGGAGTTTTTGTATTCTGCCACAAAATAGTTTCTTTGTCATTTAATTATTGAATATCCAATAGAGCTTTCAAGTTGCTAGAATACTGATAAACTTGGAAAATTTGGTTGATATTCATTAACCACACTTTTGGTTTTTTGTCAAAATATCCTTTAAAGATGGGTGGCCTTATTTTATTAAATTCCCCTTGCAACTCTTCTATTTTTTTTTTTTTAATAATTTCTTTATTTTTTTCATTATTGTCTCATGATGATTCATTTCCAAGATAAGGTGGTTATTTTTTTAAAAAGTTGTTCCAGAATTATTTCCTTAGTATTATAGGTCTACCCATTATTTTCAACCTATTTTATCATTAAGGTTTTCAAACAATTATTGATTTATCCTTTGTTGTTCTTGTGACATTTTATATTACTCTAGTTGCATCTCCAGTAGGATTTTAGTATTGGTTATGTACTTTTCTCTTTTGATTTTCATGCTCTTCAACATTTTGAATAAGACTCACTCTTTATCTTAGGTATATTTTATCTTAGGTATATTGGTGTCTAGATTTTGGTAACTCAACATATATCCCTAGCCTTATTTATTTATCAATGTAACGTTCACTCCCTTTGGGAATTCCTTTTGGAGTCTCTCCGTATCCCTCAGCCATTTAACTTATAAGAGTGTTAGTCATACTTTATGAGCCATTCTCGTTTTTTCTTTTTGTGTTTTCTTTATTCACTTTAGGCCCATGTAGATAGTTCTACGTGTTATAAATCTAGGCTTCGATACAAATTGTAACATCTCTAGTAACTTTATAATTCTCCTCCATAAATACCCCTTTCATTTTTTTTCTTCCTTATGAAAATATCATTTGAAATTCCCCCCCGTATTTTGTGTTATTTATAAGTATGAATTGCATCCATTATCACAAGCTCATACACTATGTACATGTTAAAGACAAAGTCCTGATACCACCAAAAGAACATTTATTTGTTTTGAATATATTTCATAACTTTTTTATGAATGTTATTATCAAAGTCCCTATCAAATGGGACTAGCTCTCCTCCCCTTGTGGTGGTGGACACGACATGCAGACCGCGGACTTAGCCAATGGGTGATCGAGCCACATTAAGAAAGGTAATAGATTAACCTCAATCCACATGGATTATTGACATTCTAATATATTTCATATTTTTTTACCCATCTCTTGTGTTTTTAAACCCACTTTACCTCGTGCCCGATCATGTACCTGGAATTTTCAGGATCGTTGGATGGGAAAATCGATGGTGATCCCACTTTCTCCCTGATGCAGAGTTTATCATGGGTGTAATGGTGGCCCGTTTTCAATCTTAACCAAGACAATCTAAGGATCAAACATGAGCACTAGATAGGTGGACGGGGGATTAATTCACTTGGAAACAATTCTAGGCTTGGGGATCATACATACTCCCTTCAGAGTTATGGTTCATTCTAATTGTCCAATTTTTATTTGGTTGTGTGGATTTAACTCTGAAACTAGATTTATACAATATTTTACTCCATTTTCTTGTTTTTATCATCTTCTGATCCCTTTCCCGCATTACATAGCTTTGACTATCATCATCGAGGATTACCCATATTGTCTTGATTTCTTGATAGAGTATAGCTCGATTTTTACAATAATTATTTGCATTGTATGACGTATTCGAGGGAGATGGTTGATGATACGGTTAATCTCAGCATCGCTGTTTTCCATTGAATTATTTTTCATTTTTATTACCCTTTTTATGGGATATTGACTTCTACCTGATGTGGATTGAAATCAAGGTTGCCATTCAGAGGTGGGGAGTCTAGGGACATTACATCATAGGGAAAGATGAGGAGGTATGCTTTCCTATGAACCAACCCCTCCCCCCAACATTATTTTCCCTTGGCATGATGATGAGAGGATGGATAATCCCTTTTCTTGTTTTTCTCCTTACGTGGTTTTGGTTCATATCATCTGTGTATGGCTTATGTTTTGGTTATATTTGGGTTAAATAGTTATTGGAAGTATACCATAATTTTACTATTAAAAATCTATGGATGAAACATGAACTATGACCTCAAAATTAGAACTCTAGCCCAAAAAAACTCAAAAGACATTAAAAAACACTCCAAAAATGAAAAGTGCTTATTCCATAACGCACTTTTTTTTGGGAAAATTTCAGCATTTTTTAAAATTATGCTAAAAACAATTTTTTTCTTAAAAAATGATTGAAAAAACACCCTTGAAATATAAAGTATTGATGTTGGAATAACAAAAAAACGCTGGGTGACAATTTTGACACCTTTTAACAATGGAATTAAAGATAAAATATTAGGACTTTGAAAAATCGTAAAATTACAACAATTTTGATACATCATGTGAAATATAAAAATATCGTGTCTCAAAGCCTTATAATTTGCATAAATTTTCGTCCATATTGTTAAGGATAAAATATATTTAGTCTAAAAACCCCTAAAATAGTAATTGTTTTCAACCATAGCATTAAAGATAAAATGTCATAGCTCAGAAAACCCTTAATATTTTAACAAGTTTTCAACCAAGGTTTTAAAAATATTAAGTTTTAACATATTTGAACCATGAAATTATGGACAAATTTTATGACTAAAACATTTTTTAAAAATGAACAAATGAATTTTTTATTATTCCAAGAGTAATTTTAATGTTAATGGCTAAAAGTATATTTTTTTCAAATCTTAGCCTATGAAAACTTATTCATATTAATTTATTTTTATTTTAAGTTTACCATATTAGTAACAATTTATTAAATATAATGGTTTTTTTTATATAATATATTGAAATCACTTCAATTATGATGAATGAACAGCTTTACAAACAAGTAAATTTATATGTGATTTTGGAGTTTATTTACTCTCTGCATTAAAACATTTGTTTTTTTGGAAATTTATCTAAATATTTTATTTTTCTTCAATTATGATGAATGAACAACTTTACAAAAAAATGACTTTATATGTGATTTTGGAATTTTTTTACTCTTTGCATTAAAACATTTTTTTTTTTTTTGAAATTTGTGTAAATATTCTATTTTTAAATAATTTTAGGATTTTGAGATTTGCAAATTTTATTTTTAAACCTATATTTCTTTATTGACAAATATACATATATTAATTTTATTTTCATATATAATAATAATAATAATACATTTCTTAGATCTAACGGCTAGTTCCGGTCATTGATGCATCCCTATTTATTCATTAAGATCGATTAGCTTCTCCTCCTTGTCTTGAGGATGAACCATAATAATTGGTTCAAAAGCCAATCCTAATGACGTGATTAATCCAAAAGACATTCATCTACATTATATTTCTTTTGAATTTAATAAGTCAAACCTAATAAACATATGAAATATTATGCCAAAAAAATTTATCTTTTCCATCAACAAAAAATTGTTCTCTTAAAATTATTAATTATACATATTTTTTATGTTGACATATATATCCATCCAAATATATTGAGAATATGAAAACATTGAAAAAATAAAAACTAAAACAAAAAAACACAAAAAATTTAAAAATATAATAACAAGTAAATAAAAATATATGTTTTAACATTTAAAAAAAATTAGAAATCAAGACAAAAAATACAATAAAAAAAAAAAAAAAAAAAAAAAAAAAAAAAAAAAAAAAAAAAAAAACATAATTTAAGAAAACAATTTCAAATTTTAATTTTAAAAAATTATAATAAATAAATAAACAAATAATATTGATGGCATAAATAAAATGGAATAAAAAAGAAATTTTTTAAAATAAACCAAATAAAACACTAAAATGATAAAAGAAAATTAAAAAAAAATAGAAACTAATAATGAAATACATTAAAAACTTAATTAAAAATATTAAAAATTAAAAAAACATATAAAAATAATATTTTTATTAAATAACCCAAAAAAAACATTTAAAAAAAACGTAAAATTCAAAACAATAAAAAAAACATGTTTAAAAAAAAAACAAATTAAAATCCGTTTAAAAATAATTTAAAATAATAATTAGAAAAATACAATAAAAAAATTAAAAATTAAAAATTAGAAAAAAAAGAACAAAAAAAACTATTTTGGTGTAAAAAGACAACATTTTAGAAGAATAAAGACCCATTAGAAGAATCCAAAGATCCATACACCTCAAATATTCAGGGAGTTTTGTGGCAAGATGCTCACTGAATTTGATACAATATAGTTGTTATGTTTTTCATCTCAAATAGCATTCCGGTAAGCCTTTGCATTTCATTGAGAGGACGTGAATTTTATATATCCAGGAACCCATATTACTTTCTATCTCATACAAATTTAAATTTAAGTTATGCTATAACAATATGATTTCATTTCCATAGAACATCAATTAAATTAACTTGAATAAATACCTTTCCAATTGAAAACAATAGAGTAGTTCTCTGAGGAGTCCTCACCTTGACTAATTAGGAGACAATATATTTTATTTAAATCCTCACCTCAATTGTTCTTGGAGATTTGTGTTTAACAACTTGGCCAACTTTCAAGCTTTGTGACCAATTACTACCGAAATTGATACATTGATGAGTTTCTATACTATTTTTCTTCTCAAATAACATTGCAACATTCATATTGGTTAACTTTTCATTTCTTTCATACAACATTCGAATTCGATATAGAAAACCCATAACCCTACATACTCTATATGAGTTACATTTATGTTTGGCTACAAAATATAATTTCCTTTCTAGTGGATGTCAATTAAGTTAACAAACTTTAACTACTTTTCCAATATAAGTTGTAGGAAAAATACATAGTGTACCCATATGAAACCAACTAATTTATACTAATGCAAACCATATACACACAAAAAATAATAATGAACAATAACATAAATAATTTGTCTCTATATAAGATGTACACATGGTGAAGCACAATGAATCATGTTTTGTATTCAATAATATTCATTATCACAAAGGATAAAAATCCTACTATGTTCCACAAAATTTCACATTAAAATTTGATCCTTGAACCCCTAATAAAACTCACGTGGAATCAAATACTATATGACCAAAACAATTTTAAACTCCACTAGTTATTCACAAATTTCAACCTAGGCATGAATAATTGACTTATAGTTACCCAACTCTTTTTATTTACATCGCCTAATTTCTCTTGACATCAAACCTTTTATATGAAATTTGCACTAGAAATCAATAGAACTTTGATTTGTGTGCAAAAAAGTGATCCAAGACTTCAGATTTTAGGTTGTAACCTTAGTTGTTGCAACCCCCCCACCCCTCCTATTCTTCCTCTTACTCCCCTTCCCCTTCCATGCATCTTTAACAAAATAATTATTGTGATAATTGAAACATGTTGAGATATCTCCAAGCTAGAGTGAAAAATTGAAAATCAAATCAGTAATCCATTATACAAACCAATCCAACACAGTTAAAACAAAAGACACAAGAATGATAATGTATACCCTTTCATATAATAATATATGTGCTCATCATTGAACATAGAGCACAACCTCCTAAAAACAAGCATATTGTAGGTGACACTTTCTGTATATAACGAAAATGTGGAAGGCGTTGCCACGAAATAAGGTTATGTTGAATGTTCTTTGTTCTAAATACTGGAAATAGCATAATAAGAATAAATTTTTGAAGCTATCTATAATAATATTACTTATGTAAACAACCCCTCTACAATTGGCTCCCAAACATCTATTATGCTTGTTGAGTTGATTTTAGTAATTTGATGTAGACCGAGAACTCTTCCCTGTAATGACAATGCAATTATGTAGAAAACAAATGTAGACAACTAATTAAAATATTGAAAAATATGCTTTGAGATTTAAAAAATAAAAATTCATAAGAGAACCATTAAAATATAAAAGCATAAAATTTAGGAAATTTTCCTACAAATATAAAATGCCCTTACTTTGATTATTTTGGAAATAAATAAAATCTTGCTAATGGCTTAGCTCATTGTTGTCAACACAATTTCTTGAGTTTTTAAATACAAATAAAAATTTATTGCATCTTTTATCTTCAAAATATTGACTCATAAAAAAAATTGAATACTAAGTGTCATTTCCTTCAATAGCTAATATTCATTCACATGTTTACATGTGTGAAGAAAATCAATGGACCAAGTTCATTTAAAATAAAGGGGTTGACATAACTTCACATGATATTATTAAGTAGATGAAGAATAGACATTATGGCACAACCATTTCATGACTAGAAGAGTTTTGATGGAGCTTGCAACAAAGGAGGAAATGGGGCTAGTTTGCTAGTAAGGCCACCGGGCTGATTAGAATTTTTTCAAATTTGTTGAGCCTAGGATCTCCATATAAACATGTTCTCTCTATTGAGTGAAGAGTAACTCGTTACTACTTATGCTTATCTATTTCTCTTTATTAAATACCCTCTCTCTTACTAAATTGTACATGACAATAATGAGTGATAAAAGAGTAATTGTTCAATTAGTAAATATGTTTAAATACAAATGATGAGCATGGCTCATGCTTGGCTCTTACGTTAGTTTTAATTTTAACATGTTCAAAATCCTTTTATTTTATTTTATTGAAACTTCTATAACAAATTAATAAATAAATAACCATATTGTGAATTGGAAAATTTAAGGTTAGTAATTATTAGTTAAAAATAATATTAATTCACAAATCACCTTACTCAAATCCATCACCTATTCCCAACCAACACACTCAAATTCACACACTCAAAAGCCTCGACAAGTATGTATTTATTTATTTCATGAAATCCTCGATACACATTGAGAGAGTAAAGTCAACAAACATGCTCAATTTAATTCATTTCTAGAAATCACCTTACTCAAATCCATCACCTATTCCTAGCCAACACACTCAAATTCACACACAGAAGCCTCGACAAGTATGTATTTCTTTATTCTGCGAAATCCTCGAGACACATTGAGAGAGTAAAGTCAACAAACATGCTCAATTTAATTCTTTTCTAGAAAGCTTGGATATATATTTTTAAGGTGCTTTGGAGGGGATTTAAGACTACTTGGAAGATGTAAATAACATGTTTCCATGAACTAATTAAATAGTGATTTCTGAATATATAAACAACTCCATAAAAATAGATTCCTCTGCTTGAACAAACGATTTATATAAAAATAGATTTACAAAAACATCACTGTGCCCGTGTGAGAAAAAAGTAACTTAAATGAAATGGTTGTCACTAAAACATAATCTATTATGTTAATGAGAACTAAAGATTTGGTTCGGGATGAAGGATACGAAGGATAGATTGAAATCTCGCTCATGGATAGGATCAAAAAAGATTATAAACTGAGCTAATGAGAAGGTTTCAAATAAAAGTTTCAATGTCTCTATGTGATCATATGTTTGTTAAAACATGGATGTGTGGAACCTAACTAATCTCTATGCGATCATATGTTTGTTAAAACATGGATGTGTGGAACCTAACTAAGGAACTCAATGAAGAAGACATCCCCTTCCTTACCTAAATGTCACAGTACTTGGGACAACTCCCAGTTATAGAAAACATCTTAAGTTAAGTGCACTTGAGCCAGAGGAGTTCTGGGATGGGTGACCTCTTGGGAAGTCGTGGTTACCGGTTGCAAGCCACATAAGTGATGATTGATGCTATGTGATTCATTTCACTAGTTTCAATCCCACTTATTCACCCCTGTGAGCATCACCTGATGCAATGAATGCTAAGTGTACTATTCCAAAATCATGAGAAATTAGTCAGTTATGATTACCTCTCATGGAAATGGTCATAGATGAATGACTAAATTAACGCAGTTGAATCCAAAAAATGATATCTAATATAATTCACTGTGGAAACCCCTCATACTTAAAATACTAAGAGTAAAGGGATCTCTTATTGAATGGTTCATGAGGCACAATAGTTGCTAAGGTTTTTCAAATGGGGTAGCAAGCTAAGAGGGCTTGATTGTGGGGAGAAATCCACAGTTAAGCGTGATTGAGCCATAGGAGTTCTGGGATGGGTGACCTCCCGGGAAGTTCTGGTTATCGAGTGCAAGCCTCGGAAGTGATGATTGACGCTATGTGATTCATTCCACTAGTTTCAATCTCACTTCTTCACCCCTGTGAGCATCACCCAGTGCAATGAATGCTAAGTGGACTATTCAAAAATCATGAGAGATTATTCAGTTATGACTACCACTCATGGAAATGGTTATAAATGAATGAATAAATTAATGCAGTTGAATCCTAAAAATGATATATAATATAATGCACTACGGAAACCCCTCACACTTAAAATACTAAGAGTAAAGGGATCTCTTCTTGAATGGTTCATGAGGCACAATAGTTGCTAAGGTTTTTCAAATTGGGTATCAAGCTAAGTGGGCTTGATTGTGGCGAAAACTCCACAGTTAAGAGCGCTTGAGCCAAAGGAGTTCTGGGATGGGTGACCTCTCGGGAAGTCCTGGTTACCAGGTGCAAGCCTTGAAAGTGATGATTGACGCTATGTGATTCATTTCACTAGTTTCAATCCCACTTCTTCACCACTATGAGCATCACCTGATGCAATGAATGCTAAGTGGACTATTCAAAAATCATGAGAAATTAGTCAATTACGACTACCTCTCATGGGAATGGTCATAGATTAATGACTAAATTAACGCAGTTGAATCCCAAAAATGATATCTAATATAAGGCATTGTGGAAACCCCTCATGATTACAATACTAAGAGTAAAGGGATCTCTTCTTCATTGGTTCATGAGGCACAATAATTGCTAAGGTTTTGCAAATGGGGTAGCAAGCTAAGTGGGCTTGATTGTGGGAAAAAATCCACAGTTAAACGCGCTGGAGCCAGAGGATTTCTGGGATGGGTAACCTCCCGGGAAGTCCTGGTTACCAAGTGAAAGCCCCAAAAGTGGTGATTGACGTTATGTGATTCATTTCACTAGTTTCAATCCCACTTATTCACCCCTGTGAGTATCACCTGATTCAATGAATGTTAAGTGGCCTATTCAAAAATCATGAGAAATTAGTTAGTTACGACTACCTCTCATGGAAATGGTCATAAATTAATGAGTAAACTAACGCAATTGAATCCCAAAAATGATATCTAATATAATGCACTGTGGAAACACCTCATAATTAAAATACTAAGAGTAAAGGGATCTCTTATTGAATGGTTCATGAGGCACAATAGTTGCTAAGGTTTTGCAAATGGGGTAGCAAGCTAAGTGGGCTTGATTGTGGGGAAAACTCCATAGTTAAGCGCTCTTGAGCTAGGGGCGTTTTGGGATGGGTGACCTCCCAGAAATTCCTGGTTATCGGGTGCAAGCCCCAGAAGTGATGATTGACGCTTTGTGATTCATTTCACTAGTTTCAGTCCCACTTCTTCACCCCTATGAGCATCATTCGATGCAATGAATGCTAAGTGGACTATTCAAAAATCATGAGAAATTATTCAGTTACGACTACTTCTCCTGGAAATGGTCATAGATGAATGACTAAATTAACGCAGTTGAATCCAAAAAATGATATATAATATAATGCACTACAGAAACCCCTCATACTTAAAATAATAAGAGTAAAGGAATCTCTTATTGAATGGTTCATGAGGCACAATAGTTTCTAAGGTTTTGCAAGTGGGGTATCAAGCTATGTGGGCTTGATTATGGGGAAAACTCCACAGTTAAGCGCGCTTGATCTAGAGGAGTTCTGGGATGGGTGACCTCCAGGGAAGTCCTGGTTACTAGGTGCAAGCCCCGGAAGTGATGATTGACGCTATGTGATTCATTTCACTAGTTTTAATCCCACTTCTTCACCCCTGTGAGCATCACCCGATGCAATGAATGCTAAGTGGAATATTAAAAAATCATGAAAAAATAGTCAGTTACAACTGCCTCTCATGGAAATGGTCATAGATGAATGACTAAATTAGCACATTTGAATCCCAAAAATGATCTCTAGTCTTAAGTTATTATTTGGGTGTCCTCTGAAATAAGTAAAACAAAAGTCCTAATAACCTTTTTTTATTTTTTCTTTTTTAAATTGCTATTTTTTTTAAATAAAATTCGACAAATAAAATGGAATTTTTTTTTTTTTTAACCATTCCCTTTCAGATTGTTTCTCAATAACCGGTACGTCCTTCCAGTTTCTTATTTTTGTGATCGAGATAGGGGAGATTATCTACATGCATTCATTGATTATGTTTATTCTTTTAAAGCGGAAAGAGCAGTTGCTTTATATGTTGATGGAGAAAAAGTTGATATGGGTGATTATGGGTGGACTATACAGGCCATGACGCCTTCCGTCTTTAGATTCGAAAAATATTTCTTCTAATCCTTCTTCCGATTCTTTGGTTATGTTGTTGATGGAGAAGTTGATTGAGAACTAGTGTATTCAGTAAATAATATATTACAATAATAAAATTTAATATTACATTAAAGAAGGGTCATTTGGATAATCATGCCATGTTGGCCTTCCTGGCCAGTGTCGTATGGACTATCAAGACATATGACCAACATAATTTGTGGAAATTCATAGGGTTGGCCCACTAGGCTGACCCTAACATATTTACAAACATTAAAAAAAAAACCTAGTCCAAAATTACATTGATAAAATATGGTCTAAGGCGTCATGAAGTATGTGTAGAGAAAAACCCGCGAAAGAATCATTCAAATTGTATTTTATGGACTTCGAGAAAGTCAAGTTTTCTGAGTTGAATAGTAATGTGTGTGTTATTAAATGAATTTTTTGCCAATGATATATGTGGGAATATTAGTGAGCTAAATTAGAGTTTTTTATTACAATAGAAATGAGGATTTGCTAGCTAGTTCATAGATCCTATTTGTTGGGATCTAGATAGGGTTGATTTGGATTTTTATAATATAATTTTTAACCAAAAGTAATTGTTGATGGAGTGAAGATAAAAACAAATAATTTCTCTCTTTGTATTTTACAAGAAATTTATTTATCTTTATTTCTCGTTAACCAAATTAAATTACACTGGTGATGGTATATGAAATTGTTGCAGATGCCACTTAAATTGTGTTCAAATCCATATTCTCCTTATAAGCTAGGTATGTGTGTGAAATTCTGCAATATCAAATTGAATGTAGAGAGGAATTTTTTGTGTAAAATTCTGAATTGTGAAGAAACACGATTATGTGTATTCTAAATTCCAATCACCTGTAAATAAATGAGGATCTGTGAATGGAGGATTTTTTTTCATAAGAGTCATTTTAGTGGATGGGGTTGCCAATATTTGATGATTGAAATAAGTTGCATCTTGAAATTTCTGATACCTTATTTGAATCTTCATGATGAAGCAGGGTGTTAGGTCCCTGTATTACTAGTATAGTCCCTTATTATTGTTAGTGTAACCCCCTTATCGTTATTATTGTACCCTTGTAACCCCCATATTGTTATTATTGTGCCCTTAAATTATTATTGTTAGGTCGGCTAGGATTACATTATGGCCCCACTAGGATTACATTGTGGCCCTATGGACTCATATATATAGAATGGAGGTTTTGTAATTTGTAACATCCAAGAATTGTTCATTCATGTAATGTATTGGAGGTTGCCCCGTCGAAGTGGCTTATTTCTAAGGCATTGATATCTCTTTTCTTCTATTTCTGGAGCTGGTTTCACAACATTTGGTATCAGATCTTTGGATTCTAGGGTTTCGCTGCCCCAAATAGGTCATCATGGCATTTTCGCTATAACTGTTTTTCTACAAAGGTTTAGAAGCTAAAATTTTGAGAATGTAAAGTTGAAATCCTGAGGAACATCATCGCAAAATTTCAGAACTTGGTTTGCAATATTTTTGGAGATATGATCTGTGGAAGTTAGGGCTTTTTGCAGGCTCCTGAATTTAACCTAAACAGGTCATCGCGGAATTTGCGCTATAACTTTTGTTCTACGAAGTTTCAGAAGCTGAAAGTTTTAGAGAGCGAAGATCAAAGCCAGAGGAACATTTTCAAAAAATTTCATAGCTTGGTTTGCAATATTTTCGGAGATATGATCTGTGGAAGTTAGGTCTTTTTCAGGCTCCCGAATTTCATATCAAAGAGTTTATCGTGGGAAAACCTTCATAACCCTCTCTCTGAGCATGGGATTGGAATGCTGTAAAAAGTGGCTGTAAGTACACGGATTGTAGTTTATTGTCTATCAATTTCAGAGCCAAAAGAGGAAACAGTGACACGTGGCAAGTCATAGAAGTTTGCTATACTGAACCAGTCCATAATTAGGTCATTGTGGGAGATTGGACATAACTTTTCCTTGAAGAATCCAAATCAGGTTAGACCCGTGGTATTCGAAAGAAGATTCATAGGGTGACTTCAGGGCCAAATTTTAGATATTGAAGATTCAAAATCATAGAGATAATTCAGTTTCAATATCGAGCTCCTCAAAATCAAGAAAAAGGTGTGTTTGTTTTTCAAATTGCATAAGTCTTGTTTGAAAAATCAATTCTAGTTGATTCCAAAGGCCTATTGAGCATAGCTATCAGTATTGGGTTTTAAAATACCTCCTAAAAAGAATTCAACACCCATTAATCCTTCAGAAGGCTCTACTATGACTCATGAAGATGAAGAAATGCAACATGAGATATCAAAATTCCATGAGCAAGTGCACCAAATTTCTCTATTGCAAAGAGAAACAAAAAATGAAATGGAAGTTGTGAAGAAAGGCATGGAAACTAAGATGGATGGTTTGAAGAAAGGGATGGAAGATAAGATGAATGGTTTGGAAGCTAAGATGGATGGCATGGAAGTTGGCATGGAAGCTAAGATGGATGACATGGAAGCTAAGATCGATGAAAAAATGGGAAACATGAAGAATGAGCTAGAAGCAGACATGGAAGGTTTGACAAACTTGATACAACAAATGTTTCCTAATGGTAAAAATATAGTAGAGGAAACTCATGATGAGAACAAAATAAATGATAATCGTGATTTCATAAACTCTAATGTTGGCAGGAAGAACCACCATATTCCAAAGAAATATATGAGGAAGTTTCATGGCAAGGATCTCGTAACATGGATACTACAGATGGAGAAATATTTTGATCTCAATAATGTGAAAAACAAACAAAAGGTATGCATTGAAACTTTACATCTAGAATAAAATACATTTGTATGGCATCGATGGCTTTGCTCCCGTAAAAAAATTTTCACTTGGTCAATTTTTACGGAGGAAATGATAGCACATTATGAGGATACAAAGAGCAACGCCTTATTTAGCCAATTGATAAATCTAAAATAAAAGCGTTTAGTGGGGGAGCACATTGAGGACTTCCAAAAATTGAATATAAGGGTAACTAATATTACAGAGGAACACAGGATTCATCTCTTCATAAGTACTTTAAAGGATAACATCCAAAATGAAGTTTGCATTTTGGAACTTGATTCATTGGAGAAGGCATTCAGGTTGGCAAGAAAAATTGAATGTAAAATTATGGCAACAAGGAAGCCTACCACTCACTTCTATAAAGAGGGAAGTGTTTCTACTCCTATATTTCAACAACCTACAAGGTTGACACCACAACAATTAGAAGAAAAAGGATAAAAAGGGATTTGCTACAATTGTGATAGAAAATACACTAAAGGTCATAAGTGTGCTGAGAATAAATCATTTTACATAGATTGTGAAGAGGAAGAAGAAAATGAACAAGAAGAGGATATACACCAAGAACCAACCCTAGAAGAGAAAAAAATGAGTCTGACCATATCGTGTAATGCATTGGCAGGAATTACCACTCCTCAAACTCTCAAGATGGAAGGACATATCAAGAAGAAAAGGGTAACAGTGTTGATTGATTCAGGTAGTACCCATAATTTTATTCATTGTAAGGTAGCCAAGGAATTTAATTGTTTCCTATACCCAACACCGGAATGTCAAGTGATGGTTGCAAATGGAGGAACTATAAATTTCTCTAGAAAATTCCATAAGATCAAGCCATCCATGGGGGAATATGTATTGAATAGTCTAATGCTTTCCATCCCAATGGGAGGTGTTGATGTCGTACTAGGAGTACAATGGTTACAATATTTGGGGATGGTAGCTTTTAATTTTCAAGAACTTTTCTTGAATTTTTTTTTTTTTTTTTTTTTTTTCTTTTCGGAAGGAAAGGAAATCGAATTACGGGGTATCACAGGGAAGCCAGGAAAGATAATAAGCTATAATGTCATGAAAAATATTCTGAAGAAAGAACAACGAGGCATAATTGCACATTTATTCTCACTAGAAGTTACAACATCAAAATCATCTATTTCTCCAGATCTCCAAAGAGACTTGGAAAATCATTCCAATTTGTTTGATGCTCCCAAAGGAATCCCACCTATTCATGATCATGATCATGTTATTCATTTGATTCCAGGAAGTGTTCCTCCAAACATCTAACCGTACGAATATCCTTATGTCCAAAAGAGTGAAATTGAATGTATGATTGCAGAAATGTTAGAGGCTGGTATAATTAAACCTAGTCAAAGTTATTTCTCTGCTCCTATAGTATTGGTACACAAGAAGGATGGATCATGGCGTATGTGTCCAAATTATAGGGAGCTCAATAAGCTCGCCACTAAAGATGAATTTCCCATTCTTGTGATTGATGAATTATTGGATGAATTACATGGAGAAATTTATTTTACCAAGTTTGATCTTCGTTCAGGATATCATCAAATTAGAATGAAGGCTGAAGATAATCTGAAAACAGCATTTTGAACTCATGAGGGTCATTATGAATTTTTGGTCATGCCTTTTGGCCTTACCAATGCACCTTCTACATTTCAAGGGTTGATGAATTCCATTTTCAAGACCTTCCTTAGAAAATTTGTGCTAGTATTTTTTGATGATATACTAATCTACAACAGGTCTTGGAAGGATCATGTTGAACATGTTGACAGTGTGCTCAAACTGTTGCAGGAGAAACAATTATATGCAAAAACATCCAAATGTTTCTTTGGAGTACAAGAGGTGGAATATCTGGGTCATATTGTATCTCATGAGGGTGTTAAGGTAGACCCTAAAAAAATTAAAACCATTAAGGAATGGAAAGTCCCCACAACCATAAATCCGTTGCGATGATTTCTCGAGTTAACAGGGTATTATCACAAGTTTGTTAATAATTATGGGAGAATAGAAGCACCTCTAAAAACATTATTGAATAAAGATGCATTTTCATGGACTCTTGAAGAAACTAAGGCCTTTGAATATCTTAAAGAGGCAATGTGCCTAACATCGGTCTTAGCTATGCCAGACTTCACAAAAATATTTATTGTGGAATGTGATGCCTCAGGAAATGGAATTGGTGCTATTTTAATGCAAGAAGGAAGACCCATTGCTTTTGAAAGTCGTGCGATCAAAGGAAAGTATTTACAGAAACCTATTTATGAGAAGGAAATGTTAGAAATACTGCATGCACTAAAGAAATAGAGAACTTACCTAATGGGAAGACACTTCAAGGTAAAAATTGATCATGATAGTCTTAAACACTTTTTGGAACAAAGAATATCTTCATAAGAGTAGCAAAAATGGGTCACAAAGATGTTGGGTTATGACTTTGAAATAATCTACAAAAAAGGAAAGCTTAATGTTGTTGCAGATGCACTCTCAAGAAAGAATGAAGAGGTGGAAGCATTGCTTTGTGCCATTTCTATTATCCAACTAGATTGAATAACTAAAGCAAGAGATTAATGGAAGAAGGACAAAGAAGTGTGGACATTTATTCAAAAGTTGCAGCAAGATCCTTGTACATCTGATACATTTAGTTGGAAAAAGGATTCCTTATGGTACAAAGATCGCTTATATCTTTGTAAGAATTCCCAACTAAAACAAAAGATTCTTCTGGAATTGCACACTTCTCCTTTAGGAGGACACTCAGGATTTTTAAAAACTTACCACGGGGTGAAGAAAGATTTTTTTTGGGATGGCCTTAAATCTGATATTCAAAAGTTTGTGGCGGAATGTTTGGTTTGCCAGCAGAATAAAGTTGAGACAATTAAGACCTCGGGTCTTCTACAACCTTTATCCATTCCAAGTCAACGTTGGGAGGAGATTTCAATGGATTTTATCACGGGTTTACCTAAGTCTGAAGGAAAGAATGTCATCATGGTGGTAGTTGATAGACTTACCAAGTATGCACACTTTTGTGCATTATCTCATCCATTTAAAGCAAGTACAGTTGCTACTACATTTATGGAAACAATTCAAAAGCTAAATGGAAACCCAAAGGTTATTGTGAGCGACAGAGATCCCATTTTTACTGGAAATTTTTGGACGCAGTTATTTTCTTGTTTGGGTACTCAATTAGCTCATAGCTCATCTTATCATCCTCAATCCGATGGTCAAACTGAGATAGTGAATAAATGTTTGGAAGGATATCTTAGTTGTTTTGTATCTGATAAACAAACACAATGGGTCAAGTGGTTACCTCTAGCTGAATGGTGGTATAACACTTCCTTCCATACTGCAGCAAAAATGACCCCATTTATGGCACTTTATGGATATCATCCACCATCCATCACATCATCTTTAAGGGAAAATTTGAAGGTTCAAGAAGTGGAATATCACATCGAGCATCAGCAAGAAGTTCTCCAACTCTTAAAGGATAACCTGAATTTGGCACAAAATCGAATGAAACAACAGGCAGATCAACATCGCAGCGAGAGAAGTTTTGATGTAGGAGATTGGGTATTTTTACGGCTACAACCATACAAACAAATGTCCCTCAAGCAAGCTAAGAAGGATAATAAATTATTGCCAAAGTAATATGGTCCTTACAAGGTGTTGCAAAAGATTGGTACTATGGCATACAAATTGGAGCTTCTTGCTTCTTCGTGAGTACATCCAGTTTTCCATGTTTCATGCTTAAAGAAGGTTATAGGTGAAAATCTTCTAGTTCAAACAATATTGCCAGAACTTGATGAGGAAGGAAAAATCATATTGGAACTGGAAGCGGTCACGGAAACAAGAACTCGACAACTACGGAATCGATCAATTTCAGAGTATCTCATCAAGTAGAAGAACTTACCCACTGAAGATTCTACATGGGAGGATGAGAATTTTATACAGAAGCACCCAGAGCTACTCAAGCGTTGAGGACAACACTTTTTTGAAGGAGAGGGGCATGTTATGTCCCTATATTACTAGTATAGTCCCTTATTGTTGTTAGTGTAACCCCCTTATTGTTATTATTGTACCCTTGTAACCCCCATATTGTTATTATTGTGCCCTTAAATTATTATTGTTAGGTCGGCTAGGATTATATTGTGGCCCTATGGACTCCTATATATAGAAAGGAGGTTTTGTAATTTGTATCATGCAAGAATTGTTCATTCATGTAATGTATTGCAGGTTTCCCCCTCGAAGTGGCTTATTTCTAAGGCATTGATATCTATTTTATTCTATTTCTGGAGCTGGTTTCACAACACAGGGTAAGGTGGGTATCTTTTATGAAATTTTTCTCAGAATATTGTGTGGTTTTTTCCTCTCTTGAAAAAAAGAGAAATAACCCCGCCGATATACCTTCGAAGGTGAACTCCACCCATTTGATGTACGTTGGGGAGAAATCATATTTGATATTTTATTGAGAGAATTGAAGAAGTGGAACTTTGCGGGAAATTTAATGAAATTTAATCGTTTCATTGATGATTGAATTGAATGTGAAATCCCCAATGTAAGTATAGTGAAGATTGAACACACAACTATATTCATTGTTGAAAATTGTGGTCAAGTCCTAACTTAAAATTGATGGAGGAAAAATGCATTGAAACATGGTCAACTTGTGAGGGTTTGAAATTTTCATTCGTTGAAATCTAAATTGATGTGATCTGCATGTAACATGTGATCTGATGGAAAATTCAACTAGACTATGCAGTCCAATATGTGGTTGAACCATGGATTATTTAATTTCAAAGAAATGGATTTAAATTGATATTTTGGGAATTGAATACATAGTTATTCCTCCCCCAAATGATTCCCAACTAGAATGGATTTACTTTCCATGAATATGACACCCCCATTATGACACCCCACTAGTACTTCTACCATGTCAGGAGGAGGAAGATCAGTGGCACCCATAGTCGCAGGCCACAAAAAATTCGCAATTGTTCACCACCACCAGTGTCTTATAAGCTACTGGTGACTCTGTTTTTCCTTTGGATTTTATTAATTTATCAAAAATAATAAACAAAAGGAAAATAACATAACTGGCCAGCATTGGCAAGACAAAGAATGAGGATAATTAAACTTGAGGATGAAAATTTAACATACAGCACCAAATATATATATATATATATATATATATATATAACAATAAGTAACAGATTTTTCCATGCGCCATTATTAATTTGTAGCCGCTTCATTTTCCAACTATTTTGGGGGTAGTAGTAATTTCAGTCCTATTCAAAAAACCTTCATAGATTATCTTTAAGCTCTCTTCACTTTGTTCTCATAATTGTAACAATTTGGTGATATGTGTGCCTCAAGTGGTCAATGCAAACCTATAATATTCAACAACCTTAGGGATTGGTATACATATCCAACTTAGACTCGGGAACAAAACCTATATGATTCCTGCAAATATTCAACAAAGAAATTTCAATCTCTCTGTTGCACAGTCGAATACCCTTACGATGATTTTTGGGTCATGCTCTTTATCCAATATTGTATGTTTATGTGTCAGTCTCTGCACCAAATCATGCAACATAGACACCACTAACCTCATTTCATGGTCATGTTTGTTGGAAACGCCTTTAGCCTCTCTATTTTTGAATATGGTGCTAAATATTTCCTCTGGTTCCTTTTTCCCTTGTGCACAAGATTATCAACTCAATTCGATGCGGTCTAGCTTTCCTCTTAAAATTCAAGTTCTAGTTCATTGACACAGGCATGATATGGAATGTCTCCAAAACTTTTAGCATGTAGCTGTTTCACCTGTTCTCTTTTATATTTGATATTTCAAATATATAATTTTTCTCCTTCTTGTAGTCCCTCGATGTCTTCTCCACTTGTGGCAGTCAGGCATCTAATGCCTGAACTATCCTTGACTTCCAACACCGAAAGGTAAAAATTTAAGGCCACTCATTTCACTTAATTGTAATAATTTAGTGGGACACATGTTGCAGATTGTGTCGAAGACTACAAATCTATATAGTGTTAGCCACATAACACCTCATAATATAACGCCTTACGACATATATATATATATATATATATATATTAAAAAAAAATATTTTCGACCTCCCCGAGGCAGGCTTGGCGGGTAGGTCGATTATGGGAATCAACCTCCCTGCTTGGCCATCCTCGGGGCCTGACTACTGGGAGAAGGGGATTTGCGTCCAACTACCCTTCGCCCAGTGCTTAAGCCCCAAGGCATGCTGGGTGGAGAGAGGTCATGCACCTCCCCTCCGCCCGACAACTAGGCTCTAAGGTTGGGTGGGCGAGGAGGCCAATTTTTTTTTTTTTTTTATTTATTTATTTATTTTTAATTTTAATTTTCCTAAATTTTTTCAATTTTCGCTTTAAAGTTTTTTTTTTTTAATTATCTTAATTTTAAATTGCCTTTTTTATTTTTTTTATACTTTTTTTTAAATATTTTATTTTTTTTAATTTTAATTTCAAAATTTTAATTATTTTTATTTTTTTTATTTTTATAATTTTAATTTTTTTAATTGTGATTTTTAAATATTAAATTTTAATTATTTTATATTATCATTTCTTTTAAGTATGGAGTTTTTTTTCTTATAACTTTAAACAAAATTGTTTTTTATTTTTTATTTTTTCTCACTTTTTCCTTTTTTATTTATTTTTTAATATTTTGTATTTTGTTTTTTGTTTTTTGTCTTTTTTATTTTTTTATTTTTTTACTTTTGCAATTTTTTTTCTTTTTTACATTTTTCCGTGTTTTTTTTTTTTTTTTTTTTTTTACGAACATGAAAATACAAAAAAGGTTGATGTTGCATCAACACTTTTCAAAATTAGCATTAAATTCAGTAATATTTTAAAACAAATTTTCATAGTCAATAACTAAAAAAATTTAGTGTCAAAAATCAATGCTCTGAAGAAAAGGGATTGATTCTGTATCTCCACTTTTCAAAATCGACATGAAAATCATGACATTTAAAAAAATAAAGAATGAAAATAAAAACAAAAATCATATGAAAATTTAAAGTGCCAAAAATATGCTTTAAAAAATATACGTGATTCAGCATCACCAATTTTCAAAATCGACATCAAAATCATGGAATAAAAAAAATAATAATAAGAAATTTTAAAATGCCAAAAATATGCTAAAAACATGGTGGATCCTCCACCACCACTTTTCAAAATTGGGTGTTTTTTTTTTGCTACCTCAAAAACGTAGGTACCAGGTAATTTTCTCGTTTGATTGGTAGCTTTCTTTATTATAATGTATAGGAGAGAGTTAACCCCATAAGACCCACATTAATGGTATTTGTAAAATTAATTAATAGATTTCCCTCAAAGTTTAATGGAGAGACATTTCTTATTTAACATTCATCTGTGGCTATTTAATAAATGGTTTCTTCTATTTTGTGTTTTATTTCAAATGGATAGGGTAAGGGTACTCTCCCATAATCTCATGTTTCTACCATTATGTTATCACCAAATTGAGTCCTATTGAGGTTGCTTCAATGGTCAACTTGGAGTAACTATTTCAAACCACTTGTAGCTGGAAATCAACCGTTTCAACCTGACAGGGCTCTCTCAAAGGTAAATATGATTTATTCAAATGAAATGTAGCCAGATGACTAACTCTGTAATAGTGTCTGGAATGTGTTTGTAAGTAGGTGAGAAATGTATAGGGTTTACTACCATTGGGCTTATGGATTCAGTGCTAAGAAACTCATTGACATGGTTCTCCTTGTGAAAGTTGAGGCATGTAGATGCTTTGATGAAAAGTACAATACACATGGATATACAATAACTTAATGTTTGAAGGAAGTAAGAGCATAGTGTACATGAATTCTGAGTAATTAAACATTAAGTTACTGGAAGAAAAATAGCAAAATACATAGGAAAATACTCATAAAAACATGATATGAATCTCAGGTGAAAGAAGAAAGCTCACAACCACTGTATATTACTGATCAATAAAATATTACAATCGTAGTAGTCTAGAATCACATCTTCCAACCTTTTCAGACTATCAATAGCCTCTCATTTATAGAGTGAAATCTCTTTACATTAGGTCTGCCACCTAGCCTATACTCGTGAATCATCATCCAGAGTCATAATCCTAAAATAACTCTATTACATTGAGAATTAATAGGGATTTTCTATTTTGTAGGAGTTTGTAATAAAAAAGGAGTCTATCACTAGATAATTACATCAACAAGAAACTTTAAATGACCCATACAAATAATTTCTATCAAAACCAACAACAATTTTGATGTGGAAAATGTCAACCTGAACTTTAGGCCTTGATTTACCAGATTTGTTGATGTGTTGTCAACTTATGAACTGTAAAAAGTGCAATGTTGTCCATTTATGAAGTGGCAATAGTTGATGAGTTTTCCATTTGATGATGTGTAGGTTGAGTGTCTTAGTCACCAATGCTATAATGACATCTCAACAAACTCATTTCCTTTTTTAAATGCATCTAATGCCTCCAAAATACTGAAGAAATTGACTGCTGCAAAAATAGAGTACCTTTAGGGAGTTTCGTATCGTAGTTTTGTACCACGCCTACTTTTTCCTTTTAACCTTCTCTTTTGCCACCTCTTCTAATCAAAAAGTGTTTGTCAGGTAAAAATAACTAAGTACCATAGATTTCCCTCCTTGGGTCGTCATAAAAATGATCTTTTAAGTAAAAAACATTCTTTAGAAATTTCATAGCAAATTTCGGCCCTCAAGCCTAGAGCTCCTTACGAAACTACGACTTGCCTAAAAGTGCAGATTTTCCCTATTTTTTCTTAAAAATAGGGTTTAGAAATGAGCTCATATCTCTGAATCCTTGATAGATTTTGAAAAATGGGAGGACATTTTTGTCCATCAGATTTTTTTGAAGAAAAACCTCTCTTTGTTTCTGGAAAACCATCTCCAAATGTCCAACATCTGCATTAGAAAAACATGTATAAAACAAGAAAATTCTGAATTTTGAAAATAGGTCCCAAATACCTCTTTGAATCTCCAAATTGGTAGCACCTGTGAAAAAATTGAAAGAGGTTAGTTTTCCTTGTTCTATGCTTGATAATAACCTCTCTTAGTATTTCCGAATTCAATTATTTTCATCCATAATATTCTCTTTAAATTTTCTTCTCACAAAGTCCAAAAACACAACAAATTCCCTTGTATCTCTAGAAGAAATTCAAGCAACCTCAATTGGTGAACGATTCAACAAAGCTAGGGTCCTCCATTAATAGCTTAAGGACCATGGACTCCTATCTAACCATAGAGCCTCCTTTTTATGCTTTCTTATTCATGGCCATCTCCCCTTATAACAAGGTTTCCTTCTTAAAAATGTGACACCTCTATAGAAACAAATTGGACAACAAGATTTTTGCCACAAAGATAAACTCTTCTAAGATGAAAAATGACCAATACATGCAAAGGTTGAAGGGTTAACGACAAAGAAGAGCTTGGGTGATTTGTTTAAAAATATTAAATTTGAATATGAGAGGAAAAATTACAAATGGAGGGATGAAAGTGTAATGATGACAAGCACTTATGATTTCACATGTTGGATAACTGTCATAACCTACTAGGTGATCTCACATTTCCCCAAAATCAATAGCAAATGAAAATTCATGGATTTTCTTTTGTCGGATTTTCTACATAAATCTTAGGTATTTTCATAGTGAAATCCATTGTTCTACCACTTTATTCACTACGAACTGAAAAAATAGACATGTGGCTCATTTCTTTATTTTAAGGCATGGGTGTGAAAACTAAATGATATAAAATGGATTTGACTGACATGACATGACTCCTAATGTTTTTTTTTACATAGGATAAACATGATTTATAAATTCCTCATCAAATGCATGACCCAACATGACATAAAATGAAACCTATGGTGACCTTATCAAAACAAATTTTGAAAATTTTGAGTGTGATAACACATTATATAATAGTGCCTTCTATTTAATGTGCTCTAAATGTATGAAATTTATGATATGAAATGTATAGAAATTTTATTGGTATCTACACTTTGAATTTAGGTTTTCCCATTTTAGGTTTCAGTCTTTTCTCACTCAGGATTATTAGCAACAAAAATGGGTAGGTTGGTATTTAGATGAGCCTTGGTCCTAATTTTTTTCTTTCATATTATACCATTTTTCCTTTTCCCTCATGGATGGAATTCTAGATGAGCATTGATGATATTTTTTTGGGGGGATATTTATTACACTCTGACTTTTCCCTCACCATATTTTCTTCTTTAAAATTAATGTGGTATATTGTAGGGAAGCTCATCCTTACATGGAATTTCTTGCTTTGTGTATTGTGACTTTCCCATTACTAGTAGTACTCAGAGGTTATTAGAGGTCTCAAATTTTTTGTATGTGAAATCACATTCTATTTGTTTATGATTAGATCCCTAGTTTCTTCTATTTAGGTTATAGTTTCCTATCTATTCCATAATATTATTTTTGACCTTTTCTCCCTTCCACACCTATCAATTAATCTATTACCTTACCTCACCTTGAATTTACTTTTCCCCTTCTCTAGTCACAATGTTTCTTTAAGTCATGATAGGTAGAACTACCTCTCTTAGTTTTTCTTGTGATTTCAAAGGAGAGATGGGACAAAAGAGAAGGAGAAATAGTATGATACTAGCATGAAGGGGTTTCTATACTCTCAAACCCATGTTACTCCATCATGGTCAAAGGATTCCACTAAGATGTCTCTCAGTATGTGAATCCTATAATACCCCTACCTGTTTTGATGATGTAAATATATCTACTTTATATAATAGGTTGGTGAGATGAAATTTTTTTTGACTACTAGGATATGAGCCAAATGATATTATATGTACTTTATGTGCAAATCTAGTTTCATTATATACTAATGTTCCAGTACTAGATAATTTTCCAAGGGAGCCATGATGTAAATATTGTAAAGGTGTACATATTTACAGAAATTAATAAAATTTTCTACAGAAATGCCATTACAGCCGGAGAGGATCTTAGACAAGAAAGTGTTCAAGAAAACAGAGGATAGGAGTATTTCCAATACTTGATCAAGTGGAAGGATCAGCCAATTGAGGATGCTACTTGGATGACATAAATTATGTTGCAGAAACTGTATTTCTGTGGAGGAGCTCATGGACAGGAGCCCATGAAGATTTTTGTCCTCAAGAGTCTGATGCAGGGGCATTGGAGTTTAGCCAGCAATGTGAAAGATTGTTCACATGTTGTGGCTAGATGGGTTTAAAATTAATTGACTGTTGGGTGAAAACCGGTTTTACTAAGAGGGTTGGATCACTCAACAATTTGTTTAATTTATTTTTGTAATAAATTAGAAACTATATTTAGAGATACAGTTGTTTGAATAGGTGCTAGGAGAATTGGACAGCTTTTGATTTGTTGAGCATATCTAGCTTCAGTTGATAGAAATTAGGGAGATATTAGCTAAATAATATTTTTCCTAAAAATGAAGAATTCGATCCTAATTGAGGAGGTCGATGGTTATGTGAAAGAATATAAATGTAACCTCTGCAACAGAGGAATTTGGATTTGGCGGTAGAAGAATTGGATTGGGAGAATTTTTTGCCTCTATCTTAATAAAATTGTAGAATTTTGTTTATCTGAGTATGATCGCAAGTTCCCAAAGGATTTCACCTTCGTAATTTCAATTGATTTTATATCTTCTGTGTAGACTTTGAGCGTAGGTTGAATTTTTATGGTTATCTCTGTGTGAAGAGACTTTTATCCCTTCGAAATTTCATATGGATATATATTTTTGTGTAGAATTTTAGCGCATATTATATATTTTGTGTGGAAATTGAACCATTAATCCCATGTAGAAGGGTCCGAAAGAGGTTGAAGTACTTTGGCTCTTCGTTTGAGAGCACAGTAAAATCCGTATATAATTATTGAATTACGCAGTAAGATGGGAGTTTCTAATAAAAACCAAAATTAAATCTGGAACACAGCAATTTGTCCCGTTTACATGCGTTTGGATGTGAGTTGAAGAGTGATCGGTTTTGTGGAACAAAACCACTGTTTTCACATAATTTTTGAGCTGAGAACGGGTTTTCATTTTAGAACGCGGTCTAGTTAAAGTGTGACACGTCATAATATTAATACCACCGGTATCGCATTGCATCTGGGAGATAAATCGTGGTTTCCAAATGAACGCGATATCTGTCGATTTGGTGTGAGGTAGCATCCAACAGTGGTCACATGAATGATTACATGGAGGTTTAACAAAGGTATGGACCAACGTTTTTTTTTCAATTGGTAAATGTTTATTAAATATTTAAGGTCCGAATATGTGGGCTCGAGAGAGTTCAAACGTTGATTAAACATGCTACAATGTTATAATTCTGAGAGTTAAAACAGTCACTCCAATAGTTTTAATATCGTAAGGTTAAGGTTTGGATATTTGTTCCAAAGGTTTTGAAATGTTTATTTAAATGCATTTTAATGCGATATTCCGAAAGGTTTAATCACTGCTTGAAAGTCAAATTATTATACTTCCAAGGGATCTTAAACCTTGGTTTTAGTGAACTTGAATGATTCGAAGGAATTATAATATTTTTTTCAAAATGTTAATATTGTTTAAAGGGAATTTTGAAACTATTGAGAAATTTCATTAATCAAATTTCATAAATTTGATGAATGAAAGTGAAAACGAGGAACTGGAACAAATTCCCCCAGAATTAGAAAATATTGTACAGAAGTTTGAACAGCTCACCTTAATGCCTGCACCCACACTCCATCAGTCTACCTATAGAGCCTTCTCCATTGATAGAACATGGGGGAAGAAACTCCGAGGAAAAAATGGAATAGTGGGGTTTGGTGGAAAATTGTGCTCTAGAGGATGCATTTCTTCTATAAGTTCCACATGGCTAGTTGGGAACATGCATTTAAAAACACATGATAGCTTTATTCTAAATATCAATTGATTTAATAATTAGTAATAGATTCAGGGATATAATTATATTACCATATGGCTAGTGATTCTTGGGCTTAGACTATGGGAATAGCTAGGGTGTAATTATTATGTTCACTATGGAAAAGGGATGCATCAAGGTTTTATGTGAGCTCCAAAGAAGCTTCGGGATCTTGGTGGATCTAAGGGTTTTTTTTCCATAATTATGGTTTTCTTCCATGAAGTTTTGGTGGGTAAGTCTATTAGAGATATTCATAGGGTCCTTGTTACGTAATGGAATCAATTTAGGGGTATATTCTATTTGGTTTTTTCAAAGCTGGTAACCAAAAAAAATGGCTCCTAGAGTTGTAAGCAAATATTGTTCCAGCCAGTTGTAAGTCACTCTTGAAGGTAGGCACCACTGATGGTTTTGGGATGTGCTACTTGGATGTTGTTTAGGGGGACATGAGGTTGTGGCTCGATAAATAGGTTGCTAGGGTTGGTTTTGTGTTGTGTGTTTTCTTTTGTTATTTTTTGTCAATTGTTTCATGTGGTGGTGTTGTCCTAACTTGGTTGTGTCTTGTGGTTGAGCTTATGACCCACATGGTGTATGTATGGGTGGAACATGGATAGCCCATAGGTGAATGACTTTCAATAAATAATTACAGGTGTTGTGTCTATTACATGTGATTTATGTCCATGATAATTATGCTTCCATTGATGTATTTTAATTGTGAATTATGCATGTTGAATATTGTTTGCATAACCATTTAGTGTTCCATTACAATTTAATTAAATTTACATCTCCATGTCTTAGGCTAGCATAAATGAATATGAAAAATTACACAACAATTTAATGGTTTTTATGCATGACCGTTAAGAGTGTTGTTTCCTGGTTGTAGGCCAGGAATGCCACAGATTCGTATCAAAGCCCAGTTTCAACAGTGGGTCTAAATTGGGTCAATTTATGGCACATTCAAAAAATCATAGGTTTCTCACCAGTTGTTTCACAAAAGTACTATTATAATATTTTTGAAAACAGTTAATGTTGGACTTGAAGGGATAAATTTTCTGTGTATGGAATTTCCACCATTAAAATGGGTTTAATTTTTGTTTTAAATGTTAAATTTCAATAAATAAATATTATATGCATATATATTTATACATGTACAAAGGCATTATAAAAATTTTGGTTCCAATATGTGGGTGAAGGTTTATTTTCTTTGAAAAAAATGGTTTTCAAAATATCACATTTTGGATGTTTATGTACCCATTTAAAATTAGAGAAAACCTGAAATATGGGGGGCAAGGCATCATATGTTTATGGTTAGGGAAGTGTCATCAACATTGTAACCATAAAGGTGGAATATATACAATATGTATTGTGTTATAATTATGCACACCATTCTATTCATATATTCAGTTCTATACATATATATTAAGGAGTTTAAAATATATATGAAATTCTCCCACCACATTGTGAATCATGCTTGTGATTGAACCATGTATGAACCCCCTATGGATCGGGACTAAGGATGGTGCTTGAAAGGTTCTGGTGATATTGTTTGGACCAACGTCGTGCAAACATTGTATGATAACATACGAGGGCATGATGTGCCATAAAAATTGGTTCTAGTCTATGAAATCATTGTGGGTGAAGCCACGAAGGTGCTACAAATGGAGGTGGGCCACAAGTGGTGGGGACTTGTGATGTGGGTGATGAAACCATATGAACATTATATTTTGATGATACCATTAATGGGCTAGAAAATTGAGATCTAATGGTGATCTCCACCATGGAATTGAAGTGAGCTATATTGTTGGATCCATTGGAGGGAATCCTTCCACTAACACCCATGCAAGTCTAGGATCTGATTTCATCTGGACCATCCAATATACTAAATTAAAATTGTTGATTGATCGGCATGTGGTGTTTCGGGCCATTTTATTAAACTCTAGTGTAAATGTTGTATTATATGCAGTGTGGGGACCTCTCTCTCTCTCCCTATATATGTGTGTGTGTGTGTGTGAGGGAGGTTTTGTTATTGTAAAGGATTTGGGATATTTCTAGTTTTTATGTTGTATTATGTCAAATATATGCATTAGAAGGTGGTAATTATATAGGTTAATATAAATCGAATGGACATGAATCCCCATTAACTATGTACAGACTACCCTTTGATATAATCGTTGAGGCTAGCGAATGGAAAGGTGAGAGCTTGAGAAATTTTCATGGGTTCGAGCCGCGAAGGTGAATGATGCAAAGTTTGATAAAATACGATGGATTGAATTCATTAATAGAAAACTGGTCAGCTCTACAATTGAGAGACTAAACCAGGAGAGTCTGACTCTGCAGAACGCTCTACATTCTCAATACAACTCAATCAATATATAGCACACATAGATGTATGGAAGTTAGAACCATACCCTAAGAAATAGAAACCAATTCCTATCGTAAGGTTCCATGAACCAACTCTCACAAATAAAGGATTCTCCATTATCTTGTAACACTCTCGCTTAATGGAGAAGGGGTTCAAAAATATACCTAACATCTCCCTAAACATTTCAAATTTAATTTTTCCAAGAGGCTTAGTGAAAATGTCAGCAACATTATCAGAATTTTTACAATATAAAAGATGGATTTCCTTAGATTGAAATTTCTCCTTGATGAAGTGGAATTGTGTATCAATGTGCTTAGTGTTCTTGTGGAACACTGGATTATTAGCCCATTTGATTGAGCTCTGGTTATCACATATGATAGTTTTTGTATCTTTATTTTCTTCCCTAACATCCTGGAGAAGTTTCCGCAACCAAAATTCCTCACATGTTGTTGCGCACATTGCTTGATACTCTGCTTCTGCCGAGAACAAGGAGACTTTGTTTTGATTCTTACTACTCCAAGCAATAACCCTGGATTCAATGACAAATGCATAGCCTGTTATGGATCTTCAGTCGTCTACATTTCCAGCCCAATTGGAATTTGTAAACCATGTCAATCTAACATCAGAAGAATCATTATAAATAATACCATAATCTAAGGTTCCTTGTAGATACCTTAGGATTCCTTTAGCTACAATCTAGTGACTCTCAATTGACTTGGACATAAATTGACTTAGCACACTAACTAAATAATCCAAATCTTTCTTAGTAGTGGTTAAGTAGATTAAACTCCCAACCAAATGTCGATAGAGTGTTGCATCTGCCTCTTTAGAGCTATCCTCTCTCTGAAGTTTAATGTTCTATAGTAATGGAACTTCTACAGCCTTACACTGATACATCCTAGATCTTTCCAATAGAACCTTGACATATTTACCCTGGGATAGAAAATTTTGTCCTGAATCTCAACAGATCTCAAAAACCAAACAATATATTAGTTCACCAAGGTATTTCATTTCAAACATTTGTGACATTTTCTCCTTTATTTCTTTGATTAGATCAACATCATATCCTGTAATAATTAGATCATCTACATACAAAGAAATAAACACTATACATGTATGTTCATTCTTCACAGTATACATATTAGGGTCGTTTTTACTTCTATTGTAACTGTGTTGCAGAAAAAAATGAATATATCTTTTCATACCATGACCTGGGTGCTTGTTTTAGTCCACATCAATCTTTCTTTAATCTGAAGACTAAATGTTCTTTCCCATTATGGACAAACCCCTCAAGTTTCTCTAAGTAAACCTCCTCTTTCAACTCCCCATTAAAAAACACAGATTTTACATCTAGTTGGTAAATCATCCAGTGATTTCTAGTAGCTAAATAAATTATCATTCTGATAGTATTTACTTTAGCTATGGGGGTGAAGGTTTCCCCACAATCAATACCTTCTTTTTGAGAATACCCATTTTCTACCAATCTAGATTTCAGTTTATCTATACTTTTGTCTGCATTAAAATTGGGTTCATACAACCATTTACAACATATGGTTTGTTTCCCTTTGGGTAGTTCAACTAGCTCCCAAGTGTTTTTTTTAAGAATTGATTCATATTCCTGTTCCATAGCTTCTTTCGATTCACTACATTGATTGGATTCTATATAAATATAAGGTTCTACAACATTCATCATACTAGTTATAAAGGCATTTTCCCTATAACTGGTAGGAAATTGAGTCTTCCTACCTAATATTCTGAGCATTGGTGTGGCTTCCAACCTGTTCTAAAATTCCTTTGAAGGAATTGACTCGATTGTTGTATATGAAATTTATTTTTCTGCATTTTTCTACTTTTCATGGCTATCATATTCTTATTCACTTCCTTATACCATCAAAGTAATATCCCATTCCTCATTTCTCTTATGAGATTCATCATAAACCTTCTCATGGAACATGACATCTCTACTGAAAAAAAAAATGTGAGTAGAGGGATTAAAAAATCTATAGGCTTTATATTCTGAACAATACCCTACAAAGGTGTGTCTGATTACTTTTGAATCTAATTTTCTTCTATCTTCCTTTAGAATATGGGCAAAGGATTTAGAGCCAAATAATCTCAAATGTTTTACTGCAGGTTTGAATCCATACAATGCTTCAAAATGAGCTTTAAACTATAGACTTTTTGTAGGACTCATATTTTTCAAATAAACTGCAATATTCAACGCTTCAGCCCAAAAACCATTTGAAACATCCTTACCTTTTAGCATGCTCCGAGAACACTCCACCAATTTTTTGTGCTTCCTTTGTGCTATTTCATTGTGCTAACGAGTATGGGGTACTGTGAATTGTTGCAATATTCCATGGTATTTACAATACTTTGTGAATTTAGCCTTCCTGTATTCTCCCCCTTGATTAGAGCGGAAAATTCTTATATACTTCCTTATCTTATTTTCAATCATAGTTCTGAACTACTTAAAATATTCAAATGTATGGCTTTTCTTACTAAGAAAATATACCCAAGAAAACTTTGTGCAGTCATCAATAAATAGTAGAAAATACAGTACACCTCCAAATGACTCTATTTGCATAGTTCTGTATATGCACTAATTCAATTATATCTCTCTTTTTATTTTCTACTCGAACAGGGAATTATTCTTTATGCATATTTCCCAATGTACAATACTTACAATCATTATGCACTTGTTTTAATGCAGGAAGACCTCTTACTAGTTCCTTTTTCTAAAGTAACAACAGATCATTGAAGTTGATGTGACCAAGTCTCTAGTTCCATAGCTCTTCTATAATTAAACTCGATGATGTCAAAGCTAAATGTCGTGTTGTCCTCACATTTAATTTGTATAGAGCTCCTATTCGAATTCCTGAGGCAATAGTCTTCATGCCATCCAAAAAATATTTAATATAACAATGAGATTTAAAGAATTCTACCTTGAGGTTCTGATTTGTAATCATGGATACAGAAATAAAATTAATTTTAACTCCGGGTACATACATCAAATTCTATATGTGTCTGATATTACCATCAGGAAAAATAATAGGAATGTTCCTGTACCCTTTGATCTGATAATATCTATCATCACCAAGGTATATTTTTTCTCCATTGTTTGTTTCTTTGAAATCTTAGAACCATTGTCTGTTCCATGTCATTTGGGTGGAGGCTCCAAAATCCACATACCAAATGTATGCTTTGACATTTTCATCAGATTCAGCCATGCACAATCTGAAATCATGAACATGGTCATCATCTGTGAAATGACCCGCATGTCTTTTATGTCTCTGTTGTCCTTCATCAAATTTCTTCTTTCTGCAATTTTTAGCCATATGAATGATTTTACCACCATAGAAACATTTTAATACTGAATCCTTCCTATTTGGCTACATGCCTTGAGATTTATTTGGTATTTTCAGTGGGTTTCCTCCATTTTGATGCGATGAATTTCCTTTTGCTCTGAAGGATTTCTTCTTTTCCATTAATGCAAGATCTTCACTCTTGGGTTTTAGAGTCAATCTTATTTCTTCTTCTTACATTAAGATTCCTGTTAGTTCATAAAATTTTGGGCCTTTCTCCCTTGAATTTATCCCAGTGATAAACATTTGGTAATCGTCAATCACACCATTCATGGTAATCATGACCAAATCTGTGACTACAAATGTCTCACTGATATCTGCCAATTTGTTCTTAAGATCCTTGATCCGCGATATGAAAGTAGAAACTATTTCATTATACTCCATATTTATGGAGAGAATATTTCTCTTCAAGAACAGGAGAGTATTTTTATTCTTTATCTGATATACATCCTTCAACACCGTCCAGATGTCGTTTGCAAGTTTTCATTCTCTAATATGAGGTATGATGCAGTCTTTCACTGACATCTTCAACTTCATATTTTCCCTGCTCTCTCTCTCTTCTCCCAATCTTGAATCGTTTTAGTTGGACTAAATCCTACTACTGACTTTGGATCATCCCCATTTGCAATCATCTAGGCACTCTGCGCTTCTAGCCGAGTCAACATCTTTCACTTCCAATTAGAGTAATCAGAACCATTGATCTTATTGCTTTCATTCAAGTATTATTAGATTATTTTAATATTCATATTAAAGATTCTAAAAAAACACTTCAATTAATTGATAAGAAAAAAAATGGATCTACCCCAAATCCTCACAAAAAACAATATCATGATATAGATCTACCTGATCTGTGATCAATCCAACAAGCTGCTCTACACACTTCACCACATTGTTTTGGCTCCTCTCTCATGGTATTTTCTATTTCTTAGGACGAGCTCTTTGGCTCCACCATGATTCTTTCTTCATGACGGTCTCTCTGTCTCATCTACACCAAGATTACACTGGCAACATATCTGCTTCAGATCTCTTCCTTCATCAGCAAGCTGACACGGGCAGTAGATCTACTTTCAGATGTCTTCCTTCATTAGTGAACATTCACCAGTAGTAGATCTGTCTCAGATCTCTTCCTTCATCGAAAAAATCTCACTGGCAGTAGATATGTCTCAGATCTCTTCCTTCATCAGCGGGCAAACAATGGCATAGATTTGTTTTTCAGATCTCCTCTTCCGACATCGGCACGCTTTCTGAACCAATTTCTGCATTGATCATGCTAGTAATGGAAATTTATAAGGGTTTTTCCTATTAGCATGGTTCTCCTACACATATTCGTGCTTATCAGCATGGATAACCTCCATGGTTTTGCGCTGATTGACGTGATTACTCCTCCAAAAAACGTGTTGCTCCGATCAATTCCTGAAAAAAAAAATCACTTAGTCATCAGGGGCTTCTCCTCTGCCACCTGGATACTCAAAGGGATCACAACACTTCAGATATGATTCGGCCCTAGAGCTCTAATACCATGATAAAATATGATGGATTGAATTCATTAATAGAAAACTAGTCAACTCTACAATCGAGAGATTGAACCAGGAGAGTCTGACTCTGTAAAACGCTCTACATTATCAATACAACTCAATCAATATATAGCACACACATATGTAGGTAAGTAATAACCATACCATAAGAAATAGAAATTAATTCCTATCCTAAGGTTCCATGAACCAACTCTCACAAATTAAGGATTCTCCATTATATTTTAACAAAGGTGACTGGATGCCATGATGGTATTGTCAAATTTGGGGGTGGAATATTGATAGAGTTTCGGAAGCAATATCATGTCTGATGGTTGGAATTTGGTTAATTTGCCATGAAAATGAGCTCCAATGGTGATATCAGTCCTAGGATATATTTTTATCAAGACCGTTAGATCCATTCGGATGAAACTTGGTGGTAACATATGTAAGTCTAGGATCTAATGGCTTCTCATTTTTCCAATATGTTAGTCTCCAATGTCGATAGAGGAGGGCCCCTTTTTTATTAATAAATTTGTGGGTTAATAAATAAACATATATAATATTTTATTTGTATGTTTTATTTTAGTGTCCAATGCGTGGAATGCATAAATGGGTTTGTGGGAGGGCCATAATATATTATTAATATATATGTTATATGAGTATCATGGAATATGCTATATATACATATCGACATTTGGTGATCTTTGGTCATAACATAAATTACCATGTTTTCCACGTGGAGAAGGCAGCCATGAATCTAGCTTTCTTTAAATTAGGAATGGGGGAAAACATGAGGAGAGAAGAGAGAAAGTACAAGAAATTAGTAGTACCTTCAGCAGGAGATTTAGGTACAAATTATGAAATAAACTTATAGACTTGAGGAGAGAAGGCGGAATTGGAATTTTTCAGGCATGGAGAAATTGAAGAAATTTACATGAACTTTCAGGTGCCAAATTTACAACTGATAAATTGGAATTGGGAATATTACCAATCATTGGAAAGATAATTTTGGAAATATTGTGATTATATAAAAAAAAAATTAAGAATAAATTTTTGGAAATTTTTGAATAAAAGCTACAAGAGTATTCACATGTAAAAATAGCATAACAGGTTGCAAAAGGCATATCTTTTAGCTTGAGTATCAGAATAATGCAAGTAGAAAGTCAATAAAAATTTATTGGGGAGGAAAATAACATGATAATTCCATAATTATAAATTTAATGAGAATTTGGGTAAACAATACAAGAAAACATACAAGAAAATTTTCGTAATGGCAGATATGAGTCCAAAAGATTTTTTAGGATCTTATAGTGAAGAGGAAGTGGTCAAGGTTTTGAAAATATGCATGAGTGATGTTGAAACTAAATCTAATGGTCATGGAGTGTACTAACCTAAGAGTAGGGAATCATAAAAAACAATCAAAAGTATGAAATTGTAAATGCTCATTCAAAAGGTTGATAGTGAAAAGTTAATAAAAGATGGGGAACAAATTGGCAATGGAATATTGCAGACTTTACAAAAATTCAAAGAGAATTAGTCCAAAACATTCAGCCCATATTAGCTTGTGCATGCAGTGCAAGGTTTAAAGAGAGAGGTGCCATAATTTCAAGGCACCCAGGATTATTTCATATCAACACTATCAATCAGTAATGGTAATTAATTAAAAGGAATGATTCTACTACAAAATATAACAATAGCCCTAGTGTGTCACCAGTTCCAAAAGATATAACAAGATCTGGCAGGGAGAGCTTGCAAGGGGAGCTGAGAAAAATTAAGCCCCCCACCTTTAATGGGGATAGTAAGAATGGGGAAGAAACAAAGACTTGGTTTCTACAGATAAGGAAATATGTTCAGTTGTTCTACTATTCTTTGAATTTAGAGGTCAAAATTTCAATATATCACTTGAAGGGAAAAGCCAATCTCTAATGGGAACAACTTAAGGAAATTAATCATTAGATGAAAGAAATTTTACCTTGATGAAATTCAAAGAGTATTTCTAGGCGAGATATTTGTCTGAATGTTATTATAAGAAAAAAATGTAGGAATTTGTTAAGTTACATCTTTGGACATATGAACATGGAACATTATTTTTTAAATTGACCAACCTATTGAGGCATGTTAAGTTTATCAAGAATGAAAAAATTAAAATACAAATGTATATTAGTGGATTACCCTCATTTGATGATGACAAATTGATGTACATCAAACCATGAGGAAGCTATCAGAAAAGCGGAACAATTATATGAACAAAGAAAAAAATATCAATCATGGAGAAAACTTTAAGCGGTAAGAAGAAGGATTTTATGGAGAACATGAACAAGTGATTTAAACCCTAACCATTTAAGAATAATCCTCAAATAGGCCAACAAGCTACATCAACTTCCAACTGGCCACAAGATGGAGATGTTTTTGAAACAATATTCAATTTATGCCCATCAAATGATGGGGTTATATAAGGGACCATAAATACAAATATTGTCCTCATAGAATAGAGAATATGAGGGATTTGCACAACATACAAGCGACAACTATTATAGAGGATGTGGGAAATGGCATGCCCAAAATTTATGTATATTTGGATAATCAACAAGTAGAACATCAAGAACATATGATAGATGTTCAACATAAGTTTAAAAATTAGCCCATTATTATTTTAATTCATTATAGAGTCAACCATTGTTATGTTAATGTGAATATAGTTGAAAAATTTAATTTCAAGAACTTTAAACATTTCAAACCTTGGTTATTATATCGTTAATATAGCTAGATACATGTATGAAGAGATCAATCACAATTTGTTTCAAGGAATGCCTAATTGAGATGAATGGGTTGAGGAAAATAGTTGACATAAACGTACTTTTTCTAGGTATATATGATTGTTAGATTGGCATGGATTGGCCAGAGACATACCACACAATCCTTGACTTCTATAGTGAAATTTTTATGTGTATGGATGATGAAGAACAACAAAGACATGTCAAAGGGATCCCCATGGCAATATCTATTAGAGAGATATTGGATACAGATGTGAAAAATCATTATAGGAAAGGATGCTAGACCCTTGTGGTTCATATGGAAGAAAAAAAGGTTGACCAACATGTTAATTTAAAAAATTACCCAGTACTAAAGGAATTTTCTTATGTATTTGTCTAAATATTGGGAGTACCTTTTAAGAGGGATATCAAATTTTATATTGATCTAGTGCGAGTAGTAGTTAAAGTGTGTAAGAAACCATATTGAATGAGTAATTTTGTTAGGTTCCTATAATACTAATGTATCCACGTACTTTTATTGTTAGTGTATCCACCTTATTGTTATTGTTGTACCCATGTAGTCCCCATATTGTTATTATTTTTCCCCATAGAAACACACTATTGTTATTGTTGTGTCGTTACATTATTATTGTTATGTCAACTCTCATTATATTGTGACCCCTTAGAATCCTATATATAGAAAGGAGTTTTTATCATTTGAATCACCCAATAATTTTTTCAGTTGTGCAATGTAAAGGAGGTTGCCCCCTTGAAGAGGCTAATTTTTAAGTCTTTGATCTTTCTTTTCTTCTATTCAGTGGGCTGGTTGCATAACCTTTGGTATCATACCTTTAGATTCTATGTTTTTTCCTCTTCAAACAGCTCATGTTGGAATTTTCAATATAAATTTGTTTCTACAAATATTCAGAAGATGAAATTATTACCATGTAGATTCTACATATTGGTCAACCTTGTGTAAAAATTTAAGATATTGGTTACTTATATTTTTGGCGATATGATCTGAGGAAATTAGGGTTTTTGTAGGCTCCAAAATTTCGTCTCAAATAGGAAATCGAGGGAAAATGGTCATAACATTCGTTTTAGGCATCATATTTTAATTCTGTAAAAAAATAATTAAAGTGAACAGATTGTAGCTTTTCCTATATCAATTTCAAAGAATAATGTTTAAAAAGTGACACGTGGCATACCTTAGAACCTCTCTTTACTCAACCAGTCCATAATCCGTCCATCGTGGGAGATTTTGCATAACATTGTCGTGAAGAATCCAAATTTATTCTAACTTGTGGCATTGGAAAGAAGACTCAGAGTGATACCAAAGGACTTAATTTCAGATCTTGAATATCGGAAATCACAGATATACAATAGTTTTTATATCAAGGTTCTAAAAAGAAAGAAAAAGGTGTGTATTTGTTTTAAAATTGCATAGTGTTTCATTGAAAAAACAGTTTTAAGTAATTCCAAGGGAATATTGAAGAATATATATCAGTATTGGGTTCTAAAATTCCTACCAAAAAAAATAATCCCACACCCATTAATCCCTCAGAAATTTGTACTATCACGCATGAAGATGAAGAATTGCAACATGATATATCAAAATCACCAGACCAAGTGCAACAAATTTCTCTCTCACAAAGAGCAGCCAAATATAAACTAAAAGGTGACATGGATGGTTTAAAAGTAGACATGGAAGCTAATATGGATGGCTTGGAATCTAATATAGGTGGTTTGAAAGCATACATGTAAGTTTTGAAGGAATTCTTAACAAAGTTGTTACAAGAAAAGCTTCTCGGTGGTTACAAGGTAATCCATGAAAATCATGATGAGGACAAAAGGAATATGAATTATGATTTTAGAAACTCTAATATTGGATTTAAGAACCACCACATTCCAAATATTGATATTAGGAATGTTTATGGCAAGGATACCATAACATGGATACGACAAAACCTACATTTTGTATCAGAGTCATTTCGGCTTCAAGTTGATGCCTTTGTTACTGAGGGGTTTTTTTCTCGGAACTGTGCTATCGTTTTTTAGTGGGAGATCTGCACGATCAATTATTGTGTTGAAATAATATGGAGAGAAATGGAAAGATAGAGATGGAGAAATTTAATGGTTAGATTTTTGAGTTGTGGAAGCTCAAGATGAAGTATCTGCTGGTGGATAAATATCAATGGATCAAAGTAGATCCAAGTACTAAACCAATGGCAATGTCAAGTGAAGACTAGGTGAAGTTGGATCGGAAGGAAAAGAGAAAAATATAGTTGTGTATCTCAGATTCGGTATTGTTGAATGTATCTTCAGATGCTACGACGAAGAATTTTTGGGTCAAGTTAGGGACTTTGTACCAATCTAAGTCTGTGGTGAATAAATTGTTCCTATAGAAAAAGATGCATAACCTGAGGATGAGGGATGAAGACTCATTCATAGACCATTTGAATGCCTTTAATATTGTGGTAATTTAGTTTTCATCTATTGATATTAGAATCTCGGATGAAGAAAAGCGCATCAGTTTGTTCTGTTCTCTACCAAATTCATGGGATAGTCTAGTTATTACAATAAGTAACAATACAACTATGTTGAATTTTGATGAAAATGTCTTAGCCTTAATGTCAGACGAAATTAGATAGATAAATATGGAGGGTCATAATAGATATGCCTTATATGTATGAGGAACATTCCATAATAGAAAAAAAAAATAAGTTTTCGAGTGGGAGATCAAAATCTAGAGGGAGATTTAAATCTCCAACAAAGCCTATAAATTTGTGCTGGAAATAAATAAAGGAAGGGAACTTCAAAAATGACTGCAGATATATGGATCCTGAGAAAGGAAAGGGATATTCCACCTTAGATGAAGGTGGGGATGTGTATTTGGCTTTTTCTTCAAATGCACATGTAGATCATGAGGCATGGTTGATTGATGTAGGTGCATACTTTCACTTCACTCGCCATAGCGAGTGGTTCTGTGAGTATGAGAAGTATGATCATGATGATTTATTCTTAGGGGATGATAAGAAGGCAAGAATCTTAGGATGTGGGAAAGTCAAGCTGACGCTAGAAAGTGGAAGGATGAGAACACTTCATGGTGTTCTGCAAATTCCTGCATTGGGAAGAAATATGATTTTTGTAAGCAAGATGGTTGATGCAGGTGTAAAAATATTATCCTGGAAAGATACCTATAAGATGGTTTGGGGAGAACTGGTATTAATGTGAAGAGTCTAGATTGGAACTCTATACAATATTCTGGGTAGCACTGTTATTGATGAGTGCAACAATTCTATGTTTCCTAAAAGTGGAGTAAAATTCCTAGCAATCTCTGGAGAAAAGAGCATGCTATGGCATCAAAGGCTTGGACATATTGGAGAGAAGGGCCTTCAGATGCTACATGGTAATGGTATGGTAGAAGGTATGTCTAATTTCTCTCTATATTTCTATTTTTGTAAAAATTGTGTAGATTGGAAGCTGAATTGGGTGAGTTTTTCTTCTTGTGCTAAGAGGGTGAAAAATATATTAGAGCTTGTGCACAGTGATGTGTTTGGTCCTGTTTCGGTTCCATCAATCGGTAAGTCTGTGTACTATTTTTCATTTATAGATGACTTCTCAAATAATACATGGATATATTTCTTAAGGACTAAATCTAAATTCTTTGACATATTTAAAGAACTTAAGGCTCTAGTGGAAAACCAAATAGAGAAGAATATAAAGGTGCTGAGGACAGATAATGGTGGAGAGTTCTGCAAGAAGGAATTTGAAGAGTTATGTAAGAAGTGTGGTGTATCATGATAGACGGCTACTCCATATAGATCCCAACAAAACAAATTTGTTGAAAGAATGAATAGAACGATGATGGAAAATGAAAGAAGCATGCTCAATGGTACCGGGTTAGGATAAGAATTCTTGGCAGAGGTGGTGGAGACTGAATATTACCTTGTTAACATATCACCTTCATCAAAATTGGATGATAAGACTCCACATAAGCTATCGACTGGGAATAAACACTCTATTTCACATCTGATGATATTTGGATGTGATGCATATGTACATGTTCCAAAGGATAAAAGGACCAAGTTGGATAATAAATCTGAAAGGTGCATCTTTATTGCATATAAGGATGATTTAAAATGTTACAAGCTTCGGAACCCAGAAATAAGGAAGGTTGTGTAGAATCGATATTTGGTGTTTAGAGAGGTGAAATATGTTATTAAACATGAATCCATACCAAAGGAACCTGAGAAGATAGAGTTTGAGCTAATGGAGGAAGAATAAAACTCTACAACATAACAAATTTAGAAGAGATAGAGCCACAAACTCCAACTATGATAAGATCAATTCGAGAAAGAAGGAAACCAGAAAGGTATAATCCATCTGCTTTCTATACAAATTTTTCTTTATCCATCACTAATGATGATCCCATAACTAGAAAAGAGGTAGTCGATTCAGAGGATGGAAAGATCTAAAAGGAGGCCATGGTTGATGAAATGGAATCCTTGCAGAAAAATGAGGCGTGGGATCTAGTGGAGTTTCTGGATGGAAGGAAGATTATTGGAATAAAATCATTGTTTAAAGAGAAGATGAATGTGGAAGGAAAGGTGGAGAAAAAAAAATCTCAATTGGTACAAAAATGTTATTCCGAGGCGTGGGGAATTGATTTTATTGATATTTTTTCTGATGTTGCCAAAGTAACTTCTATTAGAGTACTTCTATTTTTTTCTATTGCCTTTGATTTTGAGGTAGAATAGATGAATCTGAAGACACCATTTCTTCATGGGGATCTGAAAGAGGATATCTACATGAAGCAACCTGAAGGATTTGCGGTGAAGGGTAAGAAAGAACTGATATGCAGGTTGAAAAATTCTTTGTATGGGTTAAAATAGTCATCAAGGATGTGGTATCAGAAATTTGATACCTATATATGGGGACTTGGCTTCACCAAAGGAAAAGAGGGTCACTGTGTGTATTTTAAATTAATTGGTGACCATGTTAGTTATTTTTTCTTGTATGTGGATGATATGTTTTTGGTTGGAAATGACAAATAAATTATCTAATATTTGAAGAACCAATGTTTCTCAAAATTCGACATGAGGGATCTTGGTGGTGAAAATTATACTTTTGGGAATGGAAATTAAGTGAAATTGGGCAAAGAGGAAGCTCTAATTAAACCAAAGGAAGTATGTCGATAAAATATTGCATAGGTTCAATATTCATGATACTAAACCAATGAAGGTTCATATTCCTCAAGGTGTAAAATTTTCTGTTGAATAATGTCCCAAGACACAAGAAGCAGAGCGAAATATGTCGCGTGTTCCATATGAAAGTGTAGTGGGTAGCCTGATGTATGAAATGGCCTTTACTAGCCCCGACATTGCACATCATGAAGTGGGATTATTGAGTAGGTTTATGTAAAAACGAGGGAAGGAGCATTGGACAACAGTGAAACGGGTTTTCAAATATTTGCGTGGCACTAGTGATTATGGTATGTGCTACCAAGGAAGAAAAGGATGGGAGAAAATTTTGGACATCTGTGTGTATGTTGATGCAGACTAGGCTAGAGATCCAGATCAAAGAATATCTACAAGTGTGTATGTTTTTAGCCTATTTGGAGGTGCAGTCGGTTGCATGACTAAAATACAGTCTGTAGTGGCTCTTTCAACTAGAGAAGCAGAATACATGGCATCAATTCATGTAAGCAAGGAACCAGTTTGGTTTCATAGATTGTGTTCAAGTATGTGGTTGGTGCAATGAGTTATAAGCAAATACTGTGATAGCCAAAGTGAAATTTTCTCAGCTCCGAACCCTACTTATCATTCAAAGACGAAGCACATTGATGTTCAGTATCACTCTGTGAGAGATATGGTTGAGGATAAAAAGGTGTTGTTGCTAAAGGTGGAAACTTTGAAGAATGTTGTAGATGAATTGGTGAAGTCTGTGAGCACTGAGAATTTATCTTGGTGTATAGAAACAATGGGTGTTGCAGGGTTGAACAAATGACTATGACTCTCGTGGCCCCATGTGGAAATAAAACAACAAGTTGGAGAATGTTGGGTGTTTGTTATATTCTTTCCACGATTAGAAGCAGGCACGAAGCGGGGGGTGTGAGGGGGCTATAGTCCCCCTTCGCTTGTGTCAGGTGTAGCAAGGGGGTCACAGGGGTACGAACCCCCCCCCCCCCCCCCCAACCCTCCCCCTACCTTGGTTAAGGGGTTTTCAAGGGGGAAGTAGCCCCACTGCACGGGTTTCAGGGTAGGACCCCAAGAATAAAAAAATAGACCCTATATTAGGTGGGCATACATGCCTATGGTTTTGTGCATGGGTTTGCACATGGTTTTGGGCATCATGGTTTTCTACTTCTGATATTTTGTAGATCCAGACAAGGGAACTATGTTTATGTTCTAATATATGGTTAATGGATTGGATTTTATGAATGCTTTGGCATGTATATATATGTGTTGTAACAATAAAATAAATATAATGAAAAATCGAGCTAGTAGTCTCGGTTTAGGATCCACGAGAAAATATTTGTGTACATATGTTTTATTTTTTCTACTCTCATTATTGTTTACTTCCTATTTTTAAGAATTCATTTTCAAATAATCTGTACATGGTTAAAACCTACAAGCTATGCATTGCAACTTTATATTTAGAACCCAATCATTTTGTATGTTATCAATTGTTTTTTTCTCGTAAAAAAATAATCACTTGGTAGATTTTTACGGAGTAAATGATAGCACATTATAAGGATACTAAGAGAAACACCTTCTTTAGCCAATTGATAAATATCAAAAAAAATCGTTCAATAGAAGAGCACATTGAGGACTTTCAAAAATTAATTATTAGGGTAATGGATATTGCAGAGGAGCATACGATTGATGTCTTCATAGGGACTTTAAAGGATAACATACAACATGAGTTTTGTCTTTCAGAACCTGATTCATTAGAGAAGGCATTCAAGGTTGCAAGAAAATTTGAAAGAAAAATGATGGAAACAAGGAAGTATACCACTCACAACTATAAAGATGAAATTATTACTTCTACTAGCCTTCAAAAAACTACAAGGTTGACACCATAAAAATTAGAGGAAAAATGAGAAAAAGGGCATTGTTATAGTTTTCATAGAAAATACAATAAAATTCATAAGTATGCTCACAAGAAATTATTTTAAATAGATTGTGGAGAGGAGGAAGAAAAGTAACAAGAAATGTAAAAAGAGAAGGATATACACAAGGAATAAACCTTGGATAAAGAAGAAATGAATCCGACCATATATTCGAATGCATTGGCAGGAATTACCACTCTTCAAACTCTCAAGATAGAAGTATATATCAAGAATAATAAGGTAATACTAGTGTTGATTGATTAAGGTAGTACCCATAATTTTACTCATTGTAAGATAGCCAAGGAATTGAATTGCTTCCTATATGCATCACCAAAGTGTCAAGTGATGGTCGAAAATGGAGGAACTATAAATTTCTCTGAAAAATTCCATAATATCAAGATAACCATGGGGTAATATCTATTTAATAGCCCAATGTTTTCTATTCCAATGGGTGGTGCTGATGTTGTACTAGGAGTCCAATGGTTACAACATTTGGGGCTATAGCTTTTAATTTTAAAGAAATTTTCTTGAAATTTTTTTGGGAAGGAAAGGAAGTTGAATTACAGGGTATCGCGGGGAAACAAGGAAATATAATCAGCTCTAATGTCATGAAAAAGCTTCTAAAGAAATAAAAACGAGGAATAACTGTACAATTATGATCACTAGAGGTTCAAACATCAAAATCATAGATTTCTCCAGATCTCCAAAAAGTCTTGGAAAATCATACTGGTGAGCCCTGGTATTGCACCAAGCATGTTGACACTCTAAAGGGCTACTTATATTTACTTATCAACCTGGAATTCGTACCAGATTAGAGGTCCGAATACTATATGCATAGCAGATGGATTCTACTCATGCCACCCTCAACTAGGTCTTCTAGTCAGTATAACTTCTAGGTCATTCCTCCTAATTGATTAAAGTGGAGCTAGCTAATGTAATGCATAGAATCGATTCTAATATAAGACAAAGAGAGTTCCTATCAAACTTATAGTTGCAATTGACAGTGAAATAAAATCATAAACAATTAACCTAATTGGAAAAAAAAGAAACTATGTTATGGGAAATCATTCATCTAGCTATCTATTCATTTGGAGTAAGGAAATTATTCTAGCATCACAAACTTCACCAAAGAAAAAACCAACTCCTATATATTGTTTCATTCAACTTATACTTTCATGTAAATTGTTGTCATATTCAAACTAATTTTGAAATGAAATAAAACACTAATTCCTACTCGGTTTGTGGAGAAACGAAGGAAGGAGATTTAAAGTGGCCTAAAGGTCTCTTTTGAGCATGAATTTAGAGGCAGGGGGAAAATTCAACCTATTATATGTTCAAAAGTAAAAAAGGAGCTAATCTGGAGTGAAAATTTTGACCTGTAGCACTGCTAGAGGAAGTTGCTACATGATGTCCTGTAATTGCTATAGGAAGTCCTGAAGTGCTAGAGAAAATAGGCCGAGAGGAATATAAGGATGAAAAGGGTGAAATGAAGGCATTTAAATGTGGTAAAAGGTATAAATAGCTAAGGGAGAGGTGACCAAAACATCCAACCAAACTCAAAACCCTTGGGGGGTTTTTTCTGCACTCTGATGGTTGCTTACGATGGTGGTGAAGGTGGTTTCACAAAAGAAGGTTTTGGTGGCAGAATTGGAGGTTGGAGAGAAGAAGGATTATTGTGATGAAAATGGTCCTTTCCCTGTATTTTTATACACCCTTGCTATCACTACACATATTCATGCATTTATTATTGACAAACTAACATGTTAAAAAGGTGAAAAGGTGAGTTGAATAGAAAACACTACTTAACCTATGATAAAATATGATCGACACGCAAATCAAACTTTTAACTTAAATTAAGCATATTATCAACATGGGAATAACCTTATCTAACTTTCCAAGAAATCATAAACAAACTATTTTTGATCTGTGGTTGGATATGCTTCTCCTAAAGCTCCCATGAGAGAGGTGAGAAAGAAGGGCTACAAGCACAATTTTGATATATTTTTGCTACTACTAGAATGAAAAGATACTAAAAAAAGTGTTGAAACATAAAGAGAGAATATAAGTACACAAGAGGTACTTATCCAATGGATTGGGCCCTAACCTAAAAGCATAATCTCTCTGAGAATAAACCAGTGATGGAACAAACAAATTCTCATTATCATTGCATAAAATGGTCTAGTAAATCATATGCTTGTAAAAAATAACACTAAATACGAGCTCAAGATCTAGCTATCTGAATAAAAAGTTATAATCCTAACAAGCTATTGCATATTATTATTTATACAAATAGTTATTTACCAAAAAATCCCTAAAAAGTAAGAATAAGCTCCCCTTGATCACAGGAATACTAGAGCTTGGCTCCTCATAACTACCACATTACTTGGATTCGTTTTCCTTTAAGATGTTGGGAGAGATCTTGGTGTGATATTGCTTGATTTATGGAGTTAAGGAGGTGGAAAATCCTCCTTAAATATCTCATTGATGTCTACTCCGAACCCTTAGGTGGAAAATATCTCAAAAATGACTTCAGTTCCTGTAATTAATTCAAATTAGGCAACAAGACATGACAAACATCCTACACCATTCTCATTAAGCATAATATGACAAAAATATAAATAAATGTGTGAAATAGGTAAATTAATAGGCTAAATTATGTCATTTTAACCCCTTAAAATATACCTAATGATGGACCTTTTTGTATTGTATTCAACGCATGGGAAGAGAAAATACAATGTGCTTGATAGGAGAGGTTGCTTTCCTACAAGAAAGTAATAGGTCAATTGGTTTGTTATATTTCTAGTGGAAAAACATAACATGTAGTAAACTAAGTAAAGAACATAGCATGCTACAATAGATAAGAAACAAGAAAAAAAATACTCATGTACAATAACAAGCTCAATCGAGTCAAACACACTAATAATTCAAACAGAGAACTCTTCCCATTTTATTAGTTGTTTATGGTATAAGAGAATAGGATGCTAAATCACTTGTAATGAATCCTTAGAGATATGGAACTCTAATATTCAAGGCAAGGGGGTCTCTTCCCTTTAAGCTTCTTACAAGCCTCTCTCTCTCCTCGATAGATGGTAGAATAACGGACACTTGGTGAACTTCTTCTCTTGGATTAAGGTGTTGGATGGCGAACAGTTGAATCCTTCCACCCCTTGCTACTTGGACAACACAATGATGGTTTTCTCTCAAGAAATTTGGCTAACATAAAAATGTGTTCTCATGTTCATCTTCCCATGGCAGTCTTTTATAGGAAAATGTCAAATTTTCCCTCTATCTCTTGGTACACGATGGATGTTGACAGAAGAGTGGGAGGTTGATTCCTTTGTATGCTGCACTTAAGGCCTCAAGGTGGCTCCAAGGTGACTGTACTTGGTTGGCTTGAGTGGGAGTCTTCTTCTTCAAATGTGCCAAGTGGTCCCGAATGGTGACTTTTTTCATAAACAGGACCGCACAACTATGTGAGGGATAGCCCCGATGATCTTCGCTACTATCGAAGAAAAGGCTACGCAAATTGCTTAGGGTCAGTGCTATCTGTCTGCTATTTGATAAATTTTCTTTCTTGACCTTAGGAAAATTTAAATTTTTTAGATCCTATAATGTCTTCTTTCCCTATAAATCCTTACTTGTACCTACTTCTTGAAATTTCCTAATGTATTTTGCTTGTATGATTTTCCAGTGATAACAGTTTCCCCTAATGCATGAGGTCTAGGAAGAACTGTATATCCAAAATACATTATAGTTTCTTTTCTGTTAATCCATTTGACAGAGGCAGAGAGTAACTTGGGTGAAACCTGAGGTTGGAGATCCCTTGCCCTGAGTAGAAGAGGTACCATGCTCTGTTGGAAACCTACAAGAGATCAAATAAATAAAATATTTCTATGAGGCGGACATGCCCCATGCTCGTGATGGTTTGGCCAGTTAAATCTTATATAACAGATAGAGGTTATGTCTCTGTCACTTGTGTGGGAGTGACCCGTTGTTTGGTTGATGATGATGGTTTCTGACGCCCTCAGGGGCATTTTTTTTTTAACGATAGGGAAAATTTTATGGGCTAATATTCGTAGGTGGGCTAATTTTCCATGCTTTTTCCAAAAACAATATTCGCCAATTTTCATTTTTTTTAAAATTGATTCGCCCAAATTTTATAGCATAAAATGATTTTACCCTAAAAATTGTCAAAATTTTATATATACTAATATAAATTGATTAGAAAACAAAATATTTTTATAAAAATAACATGAATTTTTTTACAATTTGCATATTGGGGACTACTAAGATTCGCCAAGGCTTCTAAACTTTAAGATAAACGTCCATCCTTAAAATTTTCCATGTTTAACGGTAGGTTGAATGTAGTGCCCACATGAATAATATTCGTATGGGATGTTTTTAGATTAAATTCTCATTGTATGCATGGGTTTCTGATTGGGGACCTTCCCGTGTAAGCATTACTGAAATAGATACTTATGATGGCATGGGTCTTTGAAAAAGTATGATAAAGTGCAACGATTGTGAAGTACGATACCATCTTGACATGAAAGGTTGTGTTGTAGTCGAATTTTAGGAGGATCGATGACATCAATGGAAAATGATGACTCCCATATCTCCATCTGATAATGCCCCTTTTGAGGTGAGGAGCCATCGAAGGTACTGCCTCCTTCCTGGAAGATGGTTGTTGAATTCGACAAGAAGGAAGCCTCAATCGACTGAGTGAGGTATTGATGCAAGGGACTAGGGTCTCTGATGTAGCAGGCGGGGTGTGATAGGTTAGCGTACGCATGATTATGATAAATGGTTGTAATTGATGATGGAATTTCAGCGGCCTAGGGTTGGATCTTGTAAATGCAAGCGGCGACAATCATAACAATTTCTGGTGAGGAAATCACTGGGGTCGGTAGGACGTCCAGGATGGGTATATGGTTTGTTATGAGTGTCATGGTGGGGTTGGGTAAATATTCTGAAGCTTTAAGCAAGGGTTATTATGGACTACTATGAGGTAAAAAATGTGGATGGATGGGTGGGTCTGTTCTCCTAAGAAAACGTTTTACACTTGCCAAAAGAATATAGAATGGGTTTGGATGTAAAAGCATGGAGACAGGTGCCCCAATAAAAATGAAAATGACCACTCACTTATGGTGTGATTAGGATGTTTTCTGCTCAGGGTGGGGGCCACATTGGTTAGTCTCGGTGTGCAGGTGGTGAAGCGGATGAAAAAATGTCGCAAATGGGCTATGTTGATGGAGGTGAGGTAGGCCAAGTGCGAGACACAGTGGAGCATATTCGATCTGATTATGAGAATGTTAGTCTTGGAAATGGGTTTTATCGTAACATGGTAAAACTTGACTTGCTGTATGATGGATAAATGAACATGAAAGGCTTCCCGGACTTGTATGTGGTGGCCATAGCGCCATATTTTTTATGTATGGTCTACTTGAGTGATGGACACCATGGAGGGTGAGGCTATACCAAATGACAAGAAAGTTTATCATGTGCAAGGTGGCGTGATGATAAACATGGTTAGGTGACTGGAAACTATGGTCGATTCTTGTGGAGAAATGATGTCAGGATATTCAAAGCTTTTTTAGGGAGCCTATCATGCTAGGTGTAGAACAATACCTGCTCATGTACCTTCAATGACTGGGGCAACATGTGATTTTTCGTGCTTGTAACACTTGAAACCAATACCCCAAGTGAAAGCATATTTTCTATTCAAATATATCAAAAATAATGTTGAATGAAAAGCAATAAGAGAGGGCATACCTATTGTAACTAAAAAATGTTTTTTCTGAGGCATGGATGTGTGAAGCCGACTTCAGACGTGATGAGGTGTTGATCGCTGCGTTTCTTTCGGTTTTGCAATTGGGCGTTATGAGACCCCATTATGGTCTGTCAAATAATGAGAAAAGAGCGATATATGGGTCAATATGACTCATTTCAGTTCATTTGCGTTGTTTGAGAGCTTTGAGGTCAGAGCTGAGCCCCTACTGCCGAGCCTTTCTTGTCATTGCGGTCAACCTGTGTACCCAGGATTCATGTTGTCGATGCCAAGTAGGGCTCTGAACATCCTATAATTAATTTTTTCAGATTTTTCTTTGGGGGCGGGGGGGGGGTCAGTAAAAATTAGGTTTGTATGGATACCTGCTTATTTTTTTCCTTGTTCGCGTGGGCGAACAAGGCGCAGGCATGCAGACCACGCTGAGAAATAAACTTTCCTGCGAGGTTATCGTGCATGTCTAAGTCTTTGCATGAAGACTCGTGCATATGTTCTTGATATAGATGCATGAACATCGCACCTATGTAGAAAACATGCGTGATCATGAGCCAAGAAATGTTTTGCTTAAATTTTTTTATTTTTGGGTTTTTGGGTCACTGATTTGGTTGTGTTTGGTGACAAGATGTTGTGGCATGAGTGTAGTTGCCCTGATTTGTGTATTAATGTGGAAAAGGATGTCAATGCATGGAGGCTCTTGGCACTATGTGGCCTGCTCAAGTTCTTGGAGAACGATATCTTGAGATCACAGGATAGCCTGTTTCGTTTCTTGGAATAGGAGACATAAGGTGATGGTCCTGTGGAGTAGATACATCACCATCCATTTGTAGATGGATGTGTACTTTGTGACCAGCTTAGTGCCTCAAGTACATGCACTTCCACACCCACTCCATCTTGAGCGGATGAGTATCTAGCACTGGGCGGTGCAACATTGTGGCAGTGTGCATCGTTGTGAGGGTGCATCCTCATCGCATCAATAATGGTGTAATATTCCCAATTTTCCATCAGTTAATTGGAATATTAGAGTTCTTACTTTTCTCAATTAATTAAGTAAATAAAAGGGTGGAGGGACCCATAAACCCCATAGATGAATAAACTCCACTTTTGTTGTGTGAATGTGGGTTTGTAGATAGTAGATTAGCATCATGGAGCAGTGGAGCAGCTCAATAATGAAGGAAGAGTGGAGATTATGGAGATATAATGAGGAAGATGATGGAGATCGTGGAGGAATAAAATCAAGATCATAGAGCATTAATGATGCGGTGATGGAGGAAGTGGTGCATTAAATGCACACATGATGGAATAGTGGAAAGTAAATGTAGAGATGATGGAGATCATGGAGAGACAATGTAGTCTTCATGGAGACTAGTGGCCACATGTGCAACTCAGTTATGAGGTGGGCCAAGGCTAGGGAAGGGTCACAACCATATAAGGAAGATAAGGTTAGCAAAGAAAATCAATATGGAAGTTGATATTGTATTGCTGTTTGAAATTCTTTGCACACTTCAGCTGTTTAGCTAAGTCTGATATCTTGTTTAGCACACGGGTGTTCCCGAGCGGGAATCCCACCCTTACCCATGGGGGCCTTTGAGTGCCTACTCTAGGAAGGTTATCTTGAGTAGCTATTCATCATGCGGCATTGGTGCCACGTTCATCCCCTCTCTTTTGCATATACAGCTTTAGGAATTATGCATTCCTGTCTTAGGGTTTGAGAGGAGGAAGGTAGTTTCTATCATTTCAGGTAGGAAACCCGTGGAGGATTCATCCTTTCACCTTGAGCTTTAATTTCAGTCTTATAGGAACAATATTTTGATATCCTTCATCATGACATCATATTACACCTCCATGCAGTAGTTCCTTCAGGAATTGCGCAGTCTAGCTACGCAGATCTAAGGGAGGAAGGAAGTTTCTAGTATTTCAGCATGGAATCCTATGAGTGGTATTTCCCTTAAATTGGAGTGAAAATTTACATGAAATGTGAAAATTATTTCATCATCCAGCAATAGGTTATAGCTTCAGCCTCCTAGACAACGCAATCTACTCCAGTAGTTGTGTAGTTTGCAACTGCAACTTGAGCAGAGAAAGGAGGAGCCAGATCTCAATCTTCTATCTTAGAGATTAGGAGAATGGATCAACCCTTCAATTAGTGAGCTAAGTGGGTGCTATTGTAGCTGATATATCATTCTTTCAACCCCATATCAGCAGTTTTCTCCAGGGAGTGCCTAACTCAGCCAGTAGGGGTGCAGTGTGTCACCGAAAAAGGGCTGAAAATCCGAACTAAAAATATGTCCAATCCATTTCTACATTTTTCTGGGTTTTTCTAGTAGAGTCTGTGGTTAAAATCCTGGAACTCTCTACGTACTTGAGTAGCAGCAGTAGAAACACAACATTTTCAGTGCTAGTTTTCATTAGTGTATTTCAGCCAGTTCATGTTGGCTTGAGTGCATCTTCTTTAGAGCACTGTGTACCTTATATTTTATGTTGTTTATAATGATATGACTCAGTTGTTTCTACTCATAGTTATAATTTCTTGATGTAATTTTTAGTTGCAGCATATTTTTGGCATTTTCCAGATTTTAGCTATATTCGTGTTTTGCTTACCTCAGAATGTTGTAGATGTTCTATATTCATGTCTTTCCCATTTTGGGATATTACAAGCTTACCTAGCTAAGTGATTTCACCTAGCGAGGATAGTTCGCTTAACAAGGTCATCGTCACACAATAGAGCATCAGGACCACAGATTTGTGTCTTGCACCGGCTCTGAGTTGGTCACTTTTGTGATGGGGCATGCCATGTATACGATGGAATGGTGATGCAACTAGGGAAGTTCCGGGGAGGATATTCGAATTTTTTTACATATTCCAGCATCCTCTGCAGTATCATATCGAAGAGGATGGTGATGTTGTGACCTATCGTGGCAGTGCTTATTGGTCCTCATCAGGATCCCCTGATTCATAGGTGGGTGCCCCTTATACCTCGTGGCAGAGGAGGGGAGGTGGGTCGCTTTTGGGATGCGACCACGAAGGCATGGTTCCAAGTGAACCCACAGTTTTTTTTGGATTATACATATGTCGGGATGGATTTCTAAGGGGATCCAGATATGGGTCTTCCTGCTAGTTATGTGTGGGGCCCTGCAGGTATGACCTTTTGACGTTTGTCTGCATTTTTGAGTATTTTATGATGTGTATTTTTATATTTCTATTGTGGTGACAATGACACTATCCTTGTTTCTCTTGCAAATGTGGGAGAGGTTGGTCGTTCTCTTGCTCGCTTGGTGGGGCATCAGCCAGAATCCCATGCAAATATGTCTCTATACTCTTGCAACAAGTTTGTGTAAGAGATTACTTCGTTTGGGGAGCATGCTGCCCCCTGTGAGATTTCTTCGATTTTTTCTAGGTTTCTAGAGATATATACCTTAATAGTTGGTGAAATATTGGACATGTTCCCTTCTTTGAATGCGTATGGTGCCAGGATGGGATTTTTGAATGAGTCAAATTTCCTAGATGGAAGAAAATATTTTTATTCGATAGCGTATATCTGTTGGTTTTCTAGATTGTTTGGTTGAATGTCTTTTCGGGAAGAAAAAATGAGCGGTGATTCATTGCATCCCACATACAATCTGGTTCCGTCATGTCCTCCAAAATATCCCTATTTGAATGGAACAAGGTATCTAAGGGGGAGTGAGTTTATGTGAGGCTGTGAAGAGGTGGTTCTAACGGAAGTAGTCAACAAACACGAATAGGATTCCATGGTCGATGTTATGGAACCAGACGAGGTCGATAGGGTGCAGACATATTGAGTTTGCACCATGAAAGATATAGCTAATTTTGTATTTGTAACGGCCATGACACTAATGACAGGTGAGCAAAAAATGTGATTCATGGTTCCTATGCATGACGAGATGAATCGTATGTGATGTTGTGTGTCGTCAATGTTGGATGGTGGAGGAATTTCCATTGTGGTGGTTTGCATGAGAGTAAACTTAGGTTCCTCCTATGGCATAATAAGGGTACTTTCACTTTCCTACATTTCGAATTTGTGTTGAATGCAGAGGTGCCTAAATGCTTCCATTAAGGGGCACGAATCTGTTTCGTGATTATGGCTGGTGAAAATGGTGCATGGTATCATGGTGATTATCGAGTAGATGGCATGAGAACCAGCGCTACTCTTTGTCCCTGAAGTGGACACTCGGAAAGAATTAGGTGTTCGGGTATGATTTCAATTTTTCCATCTCCGAGTTTTTGTCTTTGGATGGTCTAGGTCCTTTGAATAGTTTAGACTTAATGCTTCTCTTGCCACTGATATCCTTGGGAGGTACTCACAATTCATTGTATGGTGGGATTACGAGAAAATCATGCAATAACAACATATGATCTTCTCTTAATTAGAGAGATTGATCTGTGGGATGGGGTTGACCATGCAAAGGTTGTTCGTAAGGTTCTTCAGTTCCTTACATTGATTGACTCAGTGGTAAATTTGATCTCATAGTCCACATGTCATCCTTGGTTATTCATGGGCCCTACTAGGATGGTGTGTTGATTTAGCTCTCCTAACTTTTTGGTATTGGTGGGGGGTAGGCTTCATGGGGATAGGTTTCCTTGCATTAGGTTCTCTTGGCTCTAGACCAACTATATCTCGGCATTGTGAATCTAACAAGTTTATGATGTCTATTAGAGAGCGCACCTGGGAGATGTGTGTACAATGTAGAGTCTGATCGTTTCCTCGACAGACTAGACAAGACTATCTTTCTTCAGTACTCCCTTCCCTCTGGGTTTCTAAAGTGATTGGATACCATTTCCGGAGTGACTCTATGTCCCGACATTAGGCAACCAAATTATTACAAGTGTTGCACAATGCACAGGTTGGTATTATATGTGGAAGGAAGTTGGGGGTGACGACGTGCCCCGTTGCTCGCCATTTTTCTGCTGAAATGAAGAGAATGGACCTACTTGTCACACCTTCTTGCGTTGTCAAGATTTCCATGGACTCAGTATCTGATTTGTCGACTAGGGAGAAGCATAATATGGCCATATGTAAATTGTGGTGAGCGGTGGTATTGCACCAAGAATGTTGCAACTCCCAGGGGCTACCCTATTTTACTTTATGAAATGGGGTTCATACAAACTTGGAGGAGACAGTGATTTATACACAGCAGATACATTATACTCATGTCATCCTCTTCTGAGCTCTACAAAGGAGCACTACTTCTAGGGTTTTTAGGTGAAGTTTGTCAAACTTATGGAATTAGGCCTAGGGCTACCAATGATTCAAAGCCATGGCACTATCATTAAGTACATAATTATACCATAGTAACAAATTACATCTAACTATTCTATAATGAAGGAAATCTACTTATTAGACTATGATAAGAATTGTTAACCAACCTAGGTACCTTGCATGAAGTAAATTGTTGAATTGAAATGACAGAAAGGAAAATAATATAATCACACTTAGCTGGTCCAAATGGCTAAACACACTCTACTTATCGTATGCTCTATCCTTCATCATGTTATTCATGCAAGTATTCATGAGCTAACTATGCTTGAAAATGTGTTGTTTTTCAGCTAGGAGAAGAAAGTGCTAAGGTGGTTGATGGAATGCTCGAACACATGGGGGCAAGGATGGAGGTGTATGAGTGGTTTTTGTAGGTTTAGAAGGTTTTCATGGTATTTTATGGTCTTAAGGAGGGGCCCACAAGTTTTTTTCCATGTGATGCTACAGGTTCCTTGTAGTGTTACAGGCAAGTCCTGAATTGCTATAGGAAATAGGCCGAGGGAAATCTGAGGCCAAAAAGTGGTGGAAAAAGGGTAGGGAACATGGTGTGAAGGTGTATTAGGATGAGTAGGAGGTGGCCCACACCTTGGCCAATCTCATATCCTCTTGGGAGGTCGGTCTTGCACCCCTAGGGTTTTCTCATGGTGGAGGGATGAAACTTCTGAAAATGGGGCTAATGGTGATTTTGATGAACATATGTTATGAAACCAGCTCCAAAAATAGAATAAAAGTGAGACGAACGCCTTAGAAATAAGCCACTTACAGGGGGAAAACTACTTTACATTACATAAATGAATATTTCTTTGATGATACAAATGGAAAAACCTCCTATATATAGGAGTCCAATATAATCCTATCCGACCTAACAATAACAATGTAAGGGCACAAAAATAACAATATTGGGGTTACAAGGGTACAACAATAACATTAAGGGGGCTACACTAAAAAAAAATAAGGGAATACACTAGTAACATAGGGACCTAACATGCCCCTCTCCTTCAAAAAAGTGCTATCCTCAATTCTTGAGTAACTCTGGGTGCTTCTGTATAAAATTCTCATCCTCCCATGTAGAATCTTCAGTGGGTAAGTTCTTCCACTTGATGAGATACTCTGAAATTGATCGATTTAGTAGTTGTCGAGTTTTTTTTTTCGTGAATACTTCAGGTTCCAATATAATTTTCCTTTCCTCAACAAGTTCTGGAAATATTGTTTAAACTAGAATTTTTTCACCTATAACCTTCTTTAAGTATGAAACATGGAAAACTGGATGCACTCACAAAGAAGTAGGAAGCTCCAATTTTTATGCCATAGTACCAATGTTTTTCAACGCCTTGTAACGACCATAGTACTTTGGTGATAATTTATTATCCTTCTTAGCTTTCTTGAGGGAAATTTGTTTGTATGATTGTAGCCATAAAAATACCCAATCTCCTACATCAAAACTTCTCTTGCTGTGATGTTATCTTCTTGTTGTTTCATTCGATTTTGTCCTAGATTTAGGTTATCCTTTAAGAGTTGGAGAACTTCTTTTTGATGCTCGACGTTATCTTCCACTGCTTGAAAACTATAATTTTCTCTTAAAGATGATGTGTTTGATGGTGGATGATATCCATAAAGTGAAATAAATAGGGTCATTTTTGCTACAGTGTGGAAGGAAGTGTTATACCACCATTCATCGAGAGTTAACCACTTGACCCATTGTGTTTGTTTATCAGATACAAAACAACGAAGATATCCTTCCAAAAATTTATTCACTCTCTCAGTTTCACCATCAGATTGAGGATGATAAGATGAGCTATGAGCTATTTGAGTACCGAAACAAGAAAAAAATTCCATCCAAAAATATCCAGTAAAAATGGGATCTCTATCACTTACAATAATATTTGGGTATCCATGTAGATTTTGAATTGTTTCCATAAATTTAGTAGCAATTGTAATTGCTTTAAATCGATGAGATAATTCACAAAAGTGTGCATACTTGGTAAGTCTATCAACTACCACCATGATGACACTCTCTCCTTCAGACTTAGGTAAACCTGTGATAAAATCCATTGAAATATCCTCCCAAAGTTGACTTGGAATGGATAAAGTCTCTAGAAGACCCAGGGTCTTAATTGTCTCAACTTTATTTTGCTGGAAAACCAAACATTCCACCATAAAATTTTGAATATCATATTTAAGACCATCCCAAAAAAATTCTTTCTTCACCCTATGGTAAGTTTTGAAAATCCTGAGTGTCCTCCTAAAGGAGAAGTGTGCAATTCCAAAAGAATCTTTTGTTTTAGTTGGGAATTATTACAAAGATATAAGCGATCTTTGTACCATAAAGAATCATTTTTCCAACTAAATGTATCAGATGTACTAGGATCTTGCTGCAAATTTTGAATGAGTGTCCACACTTCTTCATCCTTCTTCCATTCATCGCTTGCTTCGGCTATCCAATCTGGTAGGATAATAGAAATGACACAAAGCAATGCTTCCACCTCTTCATTCTTTCTTGACAGTGCATCTGCAACAACATTTAGCTTCGTTTTTTGTAGATGATTTCAAAATCATAACCCAACATCTTTGTGACCCATTTGTGATGGTCTTCTAAAGATAGTCTTTGTTCCAAAAAATGTTTAAGACTATTATGATCAGTTTTTACCTTGAACTATTTTCCCACTAGGTAAGGTTGCCATTTATTTAGTGCATGTAGTATTGCTAACATTTCCTTCTCATAAATAGATTTCTGTAAATACTTTCCTTTGATTGGATGAATTTCAAAAGAAATGGGTCTTCCTTCTTGCATTAAAACAACACCAACTCCATTTCCCGAGGCATCACATTCCACAATAAAGGTTTTTGTGAAGTATGGCATAGCTAAGACCGGTGCTAGGCACATCGCCTCTTTAAGATTTTAAAAAGCCTTACTTTCTTCAGGAGTCCATGAAAATGCATATTTCTTCAATAATGTTGTTATAGGTGTTGCTATTCTCCCACAATTCTTAACAAACTTGTGATAATACCATGTTAACCTGAGAAATCCTTGCAACTAGTTTATGTTTGTGGGGACTTTCCATTCCTTAATGGCTTTAATTTTGTTAGGGTCTACCTTAACACCCTCGTGAGATACAATATAACCCGGATATTCCACCTCTTGTGCCCCAAAGAAACATTTGGATGTTTTTTCATATAATTGTTTCTCCTCTAGTAGTTTGAGCACCCTGTCAACATGTTGAACATGATCCTTCCAAGACTTGGTGTACAATAGTATATCATCAAAAAATACTAGCACAATTTTTTTAAGGAAGGGTTTGAAAATGGAATTCATCAACCCTTGAAATGTATAAGGTGCATTGATAAGGCCAAAATGCATGACTAAAAATTCATAATGACCCTCATGAGTTCGAAATGTTGTTTTTAGAATATCTTAAGTCTTCATTTCAATTTGATGATATCCTAAGCGAAGATCCAACTTGGTAAAATAAATTGCTCCATGTAATTCATCCAATAAGTCATCAATCAAAGGAATGGGAAATTTCTCTTTAATAGTGAGCTTATTGACCTCCCTATAGTCCATACACATGCGCCGTGATCCATCCTTCTTGTGCACCAATACTGTTGGAGCAGAGAAAGAACTTTGACTAGGTTGAATTATACCAGCCTCAAACATTTCTGTAATCATACATTCAATTTCACCTTTTGGACATAAGGATATCTATAAGGCATGATGTTTGGAGGAAAAATTATTGGAATCAAATGAATAGCATGATCATGATCAAGAATAGGTGGGAGTCCCTTAGGAGTTTCAAACACCTTGGAATGGTTGTCCAAGACTTTTTGGAGATATGGACAAGTAGATGATTTTAATGTTGGAACTTCTAGTGAGCATAATTGTGCAATTATGCCTCATTGTTCTTTCTTCATAAGATTTTTATTCCTCATAATTGAGCATAATTGTACACTTCATGAGGTTGAGGTGTTGAGGTTGTACAGTCCCCAAATATTGTAGCCATTGTATTCCCTGTACAACCTCAACACCTCCCATTGGAATGGAAAGCATTGGACTATTCAATACATATTCCCCCATGGTTAGCTTGATATTATGGAATTTTCCAGAGAAATTTATAGTTCCTCCATTTGCAACTATCACTTGACATTTTGGTGCTGGGTATAGGAAACAATTCAATTCCTTGGCTACCTTAAAATGAATAAAATTATGGGTACTACCCGAATCAATCAACACTATTACCTTTTTCTTCTTGATATGTCCTTATATCTTGAGATTTTGAGGAGTGGTAATTCCTGCCAATGCACTACATGATATGGTAGGACTCATTTCTTCTTCTTCTAGGGTTGGTTCCTGGTGTATACCCTCTTCTTTTGATGTTTCTTGTTCACTTACTTCATCCTCTTCACAATCTATGTAAAATAATTTCTTCTCAGCACACTTATGACCTTTACTGTATTTTTTATCACAACTGTAGCAAAGCCCTTTTTCTTTTTTTTATTCCAATTGTTGTGGTGTCAAACTTGTAGGTTGTGGAAGTCTAGGAGTCGCAGCACTTCCACCTTTATAGATGTGAGTGGTAGGATTCCTTGTCATCAAAATTTTACATTCAAGTTTTCTTGCCAACCTGAATTCCTTCTCCAATGAATCAGGTTCCCAAATGCGAACCTCATGTTGGATGTTATCCTTTAAAGTCCCTATGTGTACATCAATCTTGTGCTCCTCTAGAATATCAATTACCCTTATATTCAATTTTTGCAAGTCCTCAATATGCTCCACCACTGAACCCTTTTGTTTGATATTCATCAATTGGCTAAAAACGTTGTTTCTCTTTGTATCCTCATAATGTGCTATAATTTCATCTATAAAAAATGACCAAGTGAGATTTTTTTTACGTGAGAAAATCCATCGATACCATAAAATTGTTTTTTGTTTTAAATTTAAAGTTCCAATGCATACCTGTTGTGTGTTTTGCACATTATTGATATCAAAATATTGCTCCATTTGTAGTATCCATGTTACGGGATCCTTGCCATCAAAATTCCTCATATCGATCTTTGGAATATGGTGGGTCTTCCATCCAATATTAGAGTTTATAAAATCACGATTAACATTTATTTTGTTCTCATAATGAGTTTCCTCTAATATCTTTTCACCATTAGGAAAAATTTCTTGTATCAACTTTGTCAAACCTTCCATGTCTTCTTGTAGATCATTCTTCATATTTTCATTTTTTTCATCGATCTTAGCTTCCATTTCTTACATGCCAGCTTCCATGTCTCGCATGGAAGCTTCCATGCCATCCATGCCATTTTTAAAACCATCCATGACTTTCTTCAAACCATCCATCTTAGCTTCCATGCCTTTTTTCAAAACTTCCATTTCATTTTTTGGTTCTCGTTGTGAGAGTGAAATTTGGTGCACTTGCTCTTGTAATTTTGATATGTCATGTTCCATTTCTTTGTCTTCATGGGTCATTGTAGAAACTTCTAAGGGCTTAATGGGTGTCGAGTTCTTTTTAGGGGTAATTTTAGAACCCAATACTGATATCTATTGTACAATATCCCCTTGGAATCAATTCACACTGATTCTTCAAACAAGACTTATGCAATTCGGAAAAAAAATACACACCTTTTTCTTGATTTTGAGTAGCTTGATATTGAAGCTAAATTATCTCTATGATCTAATATCTTCAATATATGAAATACGGTCCTTTAGTTTCCCTCTAAGTATTCTTTTGAATTCCATAGGTCTGACCTGATTTGGATTCTTCTAAGAAATGTTATTCCCAATCTCCCACAATGACCTAATTATGGACTGCTTCAGTAGAGCTGAATTGTACGGCATGCCATGTTTCATTGTTTCCTCATTCGGCTCTGAAATTCATACACAAGAAACTATGTTCCGTGTACTTGTAGCCACTTTGTATAGAACTCCAATCTGATTCTCAGAGAGATATTTATGAATATTTTCCCGAGGTCACTTCTTTTATATGAAATTTGGGAGCCTGTAAAAACCCTAACTTCCATAGATCATATCTCCGAACATATTGTGAACCAAGATCTGAAATTTTTACACGAAGTTCTTAAGGATTTCAGCTTCTTGTGCTACAAATTTCAGATTCTGAATCTTCGTAGAAAAAATGTTATAGAAAATATTCCATGATGACCTATTTGGAGCAGCAAAACCCTAGAATCCAAAGCTCTAATACCAAATGTTATGAAACCATCTCCAAAAATAGAATATAAGAGAGATCAACACCTTAGCAATAAGCCACTTCGAGGGGGAAACCTCCTTTACATTACATAAATGAGAAATTATTTGATGATACAAATGACAAAACATCCTTCTATATATAGGAGTCCAAGGGGTCACAATATAATCCTAGCCGACCTAACAATAATAATGTAAGGGAAAATTAATAACAATATCGGGGTTACAGGGGTACAAAAATAACAATAATGGGGCTACATTAACAACAATAAGGGACTACACTACTAATATAGGGACCTAACAACATAGGGTTGAAGGAAGATGAGAGATGAAGCGAGAGGTGCTGGTGAACTTCTCCTTGGCTGTGCTACCTATACCTGCAATAAAAGTACTTCTTCATGCAATAAAGATGGAAAAATTCATGATAAAGACAGTGGAAAATATGACTTGAATTTGTAAAGAAAATCTATCCTAATCTTAGAAACAGAGATCTACCACAACATACTTAACATGTTCATGGAATTACAACAACTAATCTCATATATTCCAACAAATCATACACTAAAAATCATTTTTGGTCTTTGGAGAAGGTCTACCCTCCTAAAGCTCTATTGAAAGAGGTGAGAGGGAGAGGCTTGACTCACAAATTTATGGATTTGATCACCAATTCTACCACTCATGTAAGAAAACTAAATCTACAACAAAAGACAAACGGAAGCAAACTAAAATACTAAATGAAAATACCAACAAACTAGCTAACTATTCATAAGCAAAACTAGCTAAATGACATGAAAGGAAAGAATTATTACACAAGAGAGGTTGAGGCACATGGATTGGGCCCTAACCCACAAGCCTAGCTCTTTGGAGCTAGATAAGTAAGGCAAAGTTTGAATACTCATTTCATTTCAAAAATATAGTCTCATTACATCCATTAAAGTCTTTAAAAACTAATTACAATAGCAAAGAGCCTAATGGATTTCTCCAAAATACGAATCCTATTGAGATCTTTCTCAACTCTATTTAACCTAAAGGGAAGCTACCAAAAGCTCCCTAGAAAATATTTGATGAGTCTACTTGAGTCCAAGTGATGTACGGCTTGAGTGCACTTGGTCTTGAGTTTGCTTAGTTGCCTTTGATTTAGAGCTATTGGAGGGAATCTTGAGGATCCCTTGGCTTCCTTTGGGAGTTAAGGAGGGTGGACAACACCCTAGAATCTCTCCTTGATGTCTACTCTGAATCTTTATGAAACAATCCTCACAAAAATGCCATATCTTCATGATTTTCCTGCATTTAATCTTCTGTTAGGTACTTGAAGTATGTTAAGCCTCAATCACCACCTACACTAGCATCATAAGACCATAATATAATAAAAATCCAAGAAAATAGATTTAATAAGGGAAAAGCTTACCGTTAACCCCTCCAAATGTACATAATGATGGAGCTCATCGTCACCCACCTACTAAATGGTTTCTCATCCGCTGAGAAACCAATCCTCCTTCTACCTTTTCTTTGAAGCCTTTATGGACCCTCTAACTTCCAAAGGAAGAATTGTGGGAGTCCCCTCAAGAGGGTAAAACCCATCATTATTTTATGATTCTTCCCATTCTATGTTCTATTCACCTTGGTCCTTCCCATCAATCAACCCCACCAGCAAGGGTGGACTAAGCTTTAGATGAAGCCATTGAATACTTCTGGCCTACATGGCCCTTTGGTACAATGGTGCCCTTTCCAAGGCACCTCTTAATATTTTTGGAGTATGGTACTCCATGTTTCTAAGGCTGTGAGGGAGGTTTTTCCATATCCTTTGGATATCCATAATGCACTAATCTCCAAATAGCCTAGAAACATCATCAAAGTGGGCTACTGCTTGAGCTTATGTATGGGGGTACCTTTTAGCTAGTTCATGATCCCTTTCAATATTCAGATGGTTATTGATGACTCCTCTAGGGCTAAACAGCTCTGCCCTAATGTGTGAGGGTTTTCTATTTTCTCATCTCATAACCCTCCTCATCTCTTCTGCTCTTGTCTCCTCATTCACCATCCATTATGCTAAAGCCATTAATTTCATATCCCCCATTCTAGGTGTTAGCACAGTTCTTTGCTAAGTCATGAATCCATTATGTGGTTTTATTTTTAGGATTAAAATTCAAAATTTTAAAAAAAAATTAAAAAAGTGCGTCGCTATCAGAATTTCTGGAAGCACCAGTTTTATCCTTTTTCGGATAGTCTGTTATTTTCATGTTTCTATTTTATTTTATTTTATTCCGATGTTGCCATAATTTCTGAAAGCCTACTCTAATTTAAAAAAATAAACGAAAAAGCGCATCCGCTTTACTTAAGCCATGTGTTATAGTGTAAATATGCCTCAAATATTTTTTAAAACTTTTCAGATCTCATGATAGGTGTCGTATTACCATCATTTAGTTTAATTCAAGTCCTAATTTACATTGAACCTATGTGTCACCCGCAGTTATGAACTGAATTGTTATCTCGTCCTGCCTGTCAACCCCAAGTTAGTTGTACGTATGTTGAGGTACATGATTTTCTACATGGAGGATATGGTGGTTATTACAATCAACGCCATAACCGTTTGGGTGTTTGCACAACAGTGCTACTGGAAATTTTGACCAATTAACAACAAAGACTATGGAGGTGACTGTTTGTCACATATCCACTTGTCTCAAGACATCTGGAGCACTCCATAGGGAAAAACGTAGCCAAATCAAGGTAATGATGGATTATCACATCATGTACATCATGGTGAGGAATATTTTCAATCACGAAGGATGATTCGTATGGGGATATGAACCAAAGTTTGGTTTAAAAAAAATCTAAAAAGCATGAAATATGTCATTCGAAGTTTTAGTTGTTGGAGTTAAAATTGCTGAGAGTCATAGTTTGAGAATGAGTCTGGATTTCAGACAATATTTCCAGAGGTGAATACAAGCCACACTTATAAGGTAAAACTCTTCCTACTCTGCCACCTATCAGTTGCAAGAGACAGAGTCATTTATTCTCTAAATATGACTTAAATAGGTGTTAAAATAAATTGAATAGAATCGCAAGGTGCAGATGTGGTTGATGCCATTTCGAGGGTAAGAAGTTTGTTTATTCAATCAGGGTGGTATTCTCTTTGTACCCAGTTAGGGAGATGTGACTCAGGAGTAGCTCAAGAGTTTGCTAACTCTTTTAATGGACATGAACCTCCAATTTATGGCCCCACCTTGCAGGTTTCTGAAGTCTCCATTGCTGAAGCCTTTAACCTTTTGTAAGAAGGAGAAAGGTGGTTCAAAGGGTAGTTCATTATAGGAGGAGATATTAATAGCTTCCTCAAAGATGCTCACAGAGATCCAACTTGGGAAAAGGCATTCCAGGTAGCTATCTTAAGAATGATTGGGCAGAAGCTATCAAGCTTATCAAGATATACCTCACTTGTGAAAGGAGGTATACAATTGTGTTCCTCTATCACATGAGGTTTTTTTTCATATGGCAGGGATGAAGACATTAAAGCTGCCATATTTATTTTTGAAAAGGCTAACAAATATGTTAGCAAGGGTTCAAACTCACACTGTTGTTTCAAAGTATAGCTTGTACCATCAAGCTTTAATCAAAGTTCTAGTTGAAGAAAAGTTTGGGAAGAGAAATCACACTTGGGACCACTTTTTATTCTATAGGGCAGGCCAACCTGCACCTGCACCTCCAGTTCCACAACCAAACCCTCATCCTGCAAAAGAAACAACAAAGAGAAATTCTAGAAAAGAAAACATTCATAATAAGGCCAAAGACAAAAAATAGAAGCTTTCTACAATAAAGGATGAAATAAGATTGGAAAAAGGAGAGAGTTCCTAAGCAAGAAAACAAAAATCTATGAAAATAGTGCCCCCTATTCCTCCATTTACTAATGTAAACACTAGAGAAAGAAGAGGAAGGTCTGCAACTATAGATAAATAAAAATCGTGGGTGCTACTAGAAATTTCGGAAGCACATATTCAATAGAAGTTGCAGAAAGAATATCAGCCTACACCATCAGATGAAGAAATCCTTATGGATATTGGGTATGACATCAACAGTAAGAAGAAGAAGGAAGAAGCTAAACCTATTACTGGTACAAGAAAGGGGCATACCAAAGATAACAACAAGTTTAGGCTTAATTCCAAGGCTATACATAATCCAAGCCTAATGAGAGAGTTTATTGATATTGAAGGTTCAAAAACAGAGAAAACCATAAATAAAAACAAGAACAAAACCCCTTTAGAGTAGCACTTAGAGCCCTCAAAGAGAATAAAAACACAAAAGGGTTCTAATGAGGACAAAGCCCCTGTCAAGGAAGCAACCACAAGTGAAACCAGATCCAGGTTGGCTGATGGTAGCAAAACAAACTTGGATAAGTTGGTTGAAGCTATAGCACACGTAGAGGGAAGGTCAAAATATTTTTCATACAAGTACCTTTTTTCTTATAAGTTACAATTTGAAAAAAATCTTAGGCGTCAAGGAATACAAGTCTGCAAAAAAGTTTCAGTATTTTATGTGTATTTTTTAAAAATAAATAGGCGCTGTCAGAATTTCTGGTAGCATTCCATATTTTGCGTAGTTACAGGTTTGAACCATAATTTCTGGTAGCATCTATTTTAACTAAATTTCGACACCTAGTAGCAATTTTTTCCTAGCTAGTTAAGGATGGATAAGAACCCATAACCAAATCGATGATAAAGGTGATGGTGAAAGGTGGTTATGAGGTTGTTGGAGGTCTTATTAAATGAAGCTACATGATTATTAAACACCCAATACAAAAGGAGATAAACCAGCAGAAAAAAGCGTAGCATGAAAACACATTGAGTATTCCAACCCAGATTTGTTATCTTCTTTCTTCGTCATCTTTCCTTTATGTTAGATTTTGATGGGATAAGTTTGTAATGTCTTTTGATACCAATGTAATGTCAAAATTAATGTTTCCTTATTTTTAGAAGAGATGTAGTTGGTGCCTCTCTTTCTATATATATCATTTGTAAATACTATTTCCAGGTTGGATGTTGGTCTACCTGAAGACGGAATATAATAGAAAAAAATTTTGCTTCATGTTGGAGTATTTTGTGACTCAAGGAACATATAAAGTGTGGTGTGTCTCTTTTATTTGTTAATTTATTCTAAAATATGAATTTCAGCAACTAGTAAGGTGTGAGTGATAAGTTGTTAAATAATTTAACGGTAAATTATCTTCTTTTAGTTTTCTGCAAGTTATATGTGTGTTATAGAACATGTCAGTGAAGATTTCATAAAGGATTTGTCGAATAATTTATACATGCAATCTATTTTCTGAATGTTGTTTGCTTTGCATAAACTAATTTTGTGTAAAGAACCATCATCATAGCTATGTGACTAATTTAGGATAGGAATATTTCCTTGAATCGGTACCATCTATCCACCTTCTTCCACGTGTACACTATGCTTCCTATAATACTCTTTACCCACAATTTATAATTGCCACAGCTTTCCCAATGCATGAAAGTCTTAAAGAACATAAAACCATTTCAAAATATTTTAGAAACCATCCCACAACTCAGAAAACCCCTTTAAAATTTGAAATGAACTATGATGTGTAAGGATTACTCCTTATTCATTCAAGGAGTGATTCCTTGCACTAAGACTAGGATTGGGGTCCCAAATATTTAAATCTATTAACATAAATTTATGCATATAAAACTCTGTCATCTTCTCCTTATCAGCCATGCTAGCTTGATTACAGAAATCAATGAATTGTGTACAATTTTGGAAAGGTAACGATCCATGAGAGGTTAAAGTTTTAATTTGAAAGAGGATCCACTAATCCTTAAGGTAAACTGCATATCAATCTAAAGGATACATGTGTTGAATGACCTATATGCACAAATATTCCATAGTGGTCACTTGTTTACCTTTTCGTTGAAGTTTCTCTTGTAGTGTTATATTCTCTGCGTCTGTTTTCTGAAGCTGCTCCTTGAAAATTGACTTTGTAAGCCTCACACCAGATAAATATTTTTTCCTCCACAACCAAGGCATTTTTTTCCAAATATGTGGTTGCTAAAGTTTCCTGTAGCAAAAGCAGAGTTTCCTATAGAAAACACTATTTTTTTTGCTGAAGACTCACTTCTTCTCAATTTTCACTCTTTTTACTCCTTGAAGGGTCAGTGGAGGTTGCATGAAGTGTGCGGGATGCCAACCTAGTTGAATGTCTTATGATATATGCTACATGGGTCCTTATGGGTGAAGAGACTTATATTACCCTTCCTTCCTCTAATATTATTTCTTCCTCCCATTGTGGTGATTCTTCAATGGTGATAGGGCTCTTGCTGGGATTTTGTGGCTTTCCCTATCTCACCCTCTGTATTTTCCTATTTCTGAAGTACATAGGTGTCTGCCTCTTCATTTTTGTTTTAATAGGTGTGCTCAAAGTAGTTAAAGTGTCAGCTACCTCTTGCTCTGTGATTTCAGGTGACATGCTTGGGTCTTGAGGGGAGGTTTCATGGCCTAAGATAAGGTCCATATCTTATTTCCTCGGTCTTTACTTCCTCCTTTCTTTCAGATTCTTCTTGCTCTCTTTCTCTTGTCTCTATATTCTCTGTCTCAATTTCCATCTCCTCCTTTTCCTCTCTGTTTTCTACCTCTTCTTCCACTTTGTTTTATGCCTCTTCTTCCTCTTCTTCTTCCTCCTCTTCTACTTCTTCTTCTCTAGGGCTAGAAGCATAGGTTTTCCTTGTTTGGGTAGCTATAAAGGCTTCCCTGTTCATTTCTATAAAAGAGGACCAAGATATATGTAGGTTTAGCCTTCTTAAAGCATCATCTACAATTAATTTTATCAAGCCATGATTGTCCAAATGTTGATAGTTCCTTTGTCTCACTTTATGGCTCATATCAGTGATGGAGTTTAGGAGGAAGTGAGGGATAATTAATCTCTATTGGAGTGGAACCTCTCCTTGGAACCTTAGTTCAATTAACAACCTGAAATGATACCCATAAACCACACTCAATATTCCTTCATAAGAGATGAATTTCATGATGTGGAAGGAAACATCATCCCAGGGGTATGGGAGGCTCTCTCTTATCACACCATTTTTATCTTCAATATACTTCTCTCCATGTAGGAAGAAATTATTTTTTTGTTGCAGTGCTAGGCAATCTTTCCTTGAACCATTTGACTCGTAAGGGCAAGGTGGTAACTCTGCTTATGAGTTCAGGAGATAGAGTGATGGCTAGTCCATTTATCATAGTGGTGGTTGTTTTGTCTGAATGTGATTGTAGGGCTATTTCAAATTATTTATCTGTTGCAAAATCATAACCTTTCAATAGCTCGAAGAACCCTAGCCATTGGTGATTTCAGAATATTTCCATAATCTGATGGTGCTACAAAATTATCTTAATGTTTGTGAGCTCCCTCTTTTTGAACCCCCTAATATTTTAATGTTGTGATATGAAGGTTGTGAGGGGTTTTTAGAGGTACTTCCTGGATATGGAGGCCTTGAAGAAAAATAAAAGAAAATTATTTTACCCTTTAACTATCAAATATTCTTTTTCCAAGTGTGAATTACATGGAGGAATTTCAGTGCTGGAGGATGACGATCCACTTACCTTGGTCCTTTGTTATTTTGGTGTGATATATGGAGGCTTTGAGAAACCAATACACCCACAGGAAACTTTGTGCTACCCTATAAGCCTCTGTTGGTGTACTTCTGAAACTGCCTGTAGCATAACGATGTTTCCTATAGCACGATGGTGCATGCAAGCCCAAAATTTGATTTTGATTCTCTGATGGATTCCACTACTCTCCTACACTTGTTGCTCTTCAAATAAATGGTGGAAATGAGAGAAATCTTACCTTTATTAGAATTTTTAACCAAATTTGGAGTGTTGTGGTGACTTGTACTCAACTCAATTTTCCTCTTAGAGACCATTGAGCCCCACTTCAGTTAATCATTGTTGACCTCGTGATCACTTCCCTTCATACTCATCCACTCTCACTTGACTCGATTTGACATGCCCAGGTGGCATGCACTTTCAATTTTCTTTTAGTTTCACTTTACGAAGGTGGCCAAGTTAGTTGGCCACGTTTTTTCCTTTTAAACTTCTAAATATTGACATTAATTATTTTGGTCATTATGGATGCATGGCAAGGGGTGAGAGGCCATATCTGAGCTTACCGAGTGTTAGTGAGGTGCTACAGGAGCTGGTGCAAGGAGCTGGAGTTGGTGATGTGCCTGAGTATTATATTTGATGTGTCTTCATATTTTTTTGTGTTTTCTAAGTGAGCGTTTTTTTCTGAGTGAGTTGCTTAAATTTTTTGAGTGAGATTCCTATCATTTTCTTGTTTTATTTATTTTGTAGGAACTACATGGAGGTCTTCAAATGATATGGTTGGTGTGATTTTCCATCTAGAGTCTGGTGGTGGTCTCGTGGAGTCATCTATATCAGATTTCCTTCATCTTTTGGCCTTGTGGTGCCACACACATATTTTCTACAGTAAACTCTCTGATACTTGTAGCAGTGTGTTCCTTGCCTCTTCTTGCTTTAGATTTTTTCAGGAATGGATGGATATGAAGGCTATGGAGGAATTTATTGGATGAATGGAGCATAGGGTAGGCCAAAGAAATGGTTCCTATGCCAATTTTTCAATGATTTAGCTTCCCAAGTTGCAACATGGGATTTACATAGGGAAACCTTGCACATGGAGTGAAATACGGTGTTGGGACTTGTAGGCATAGGAAAAAAACATATTATCATGCCCTAAATAAATTTTAAAAACCCCTTAGATAGCCTATTTATTTATAAATTATTTTCTTATATCATTTATAGAAGTTTCCTGTAGTGCTACAGGAATCCTCTAGCTATCTGTTTCGCCTGTAGCAATTAAAGATTAAGAAAAAAAATGAAATTATTGCCTATCTGGTGGGTGAAATGGATGAAGGGATGGATGATGGAGTGGCTTATGGAGTGTGCAAGAATATAAGAATAAATAATGAACAGAAATAGCTCCTCCAGATCCTAAAAACCATCTTAAATTGTTAACCTGCAAAATAGAAAAACACATAAATGCATAGATATTTATTTTTATTCTTATTTTTCTTTTTTCTTTTTTTTTCTTCAAGGCAAGTGGTCTGCCTCCACCAAGGTTTATAACCCAAAGTCCCTCCTTTGGTGCCCCAAAGGGGTTTTCACCAAAGGATCTTTTATTCTCTGTTTTTTTTTTTTTCCTTCTTTTTTTTTCTTTTTTTCTCTCTAGGACTACCTCATGGAGGTTTTCAACCCTGGAGTTGGCCTAAGGAGCCTCAGAGGTTTTTATCCATGCCTCTATTAGCTCCCCGTAATTTTCTAGATTGATTGAGATAGAAAGGTACAGGGTAGCATCAAACCAAGCTTTGGAATCCTAGGACCTAGCCTTCCTGGATTTGGAGAGGGATCTCTCTAGTAGGTGCAAATATGTGAACTTGTTTTGTTGATTAGGGTTGATTTTAGGCCAAATGTTAAGTGCATGGTATTTTGATTGTTTTTGGTTGGGTATGATGCTAAGATAGAATTATATAGAAAACAAGGAAGATTGTTGAGTCATTAGGCAATGGAGTCAAACAAGGTCATGAATGAGTTCATCAATGGTTTCAAGAGCATTTGCAAGGAAATTCAACTTGGTTGGTGGATATTTAAGGTTGTGAAGGATCATGAGATGGACATTAAACTTGACAACAACAAGCTAATAAAGTGCAGAAACAGAATCCTTTATATACTTGTTAAACTGAGGGAGTTAGAAGATTTTATGAGCATAGCAAGAGAGTCAAAGGGTTAAGAAACACTTAATCCATTTGATTTCAGAGTGAAAGCAGATAATCGACCAAGTAAACATTCAGATAAAACATAGAAAAGAAAAAACTTATTTAATATTTCATGGATTTTATCATCAAGAGCAGGAAAAACATTTAAGTTGCACAAGTAACTATAACCATAGAAGGAGAGAAAACCCTAACATCCACAGTGACAGCTATGAAAGTTCCTTGAGACAATTTTAGCTAAGTAAAGGCAAAGATCATGGTTAAGACAAACTTATTTGACAAAGTATAGGCAAAGCTGCTTTGTTTTGCAACTAGCTTGCAGAAAATAGGTTGTTTTGCAACTAGCTTTTGAACCACTTCCCGATGTTGGATTTGGCTCCATGACAACTCGTTGGAAATATTGAAGAGTCTACTTTCTAAAAATTCTTTTGGTTTCCTAATCCAATCTAATTAACCCTGTCAAAAATGAAAAAATATCCAGCCTGTCATTTGCGCAGTGCCAAGCCCAAAACAACGGCAGAAAGGTGTTTTTTGACCTTTTGAGGGGTAAAAACAGATCCAAATCTTCTGAAATTTTTTTTGGATGATTTGCAGGGCATAAAAAATCCAAAAATTTCAAGCTTTCCTCTAGAGGATGCCCCAAATTTTTGCGTAGTGCCAGTGGCGCTGCACAAGGTAGGCCAAAATTTCACAAAAAAACAAAATCTTCTTCAAATTTCTTCAAAATTGATGGATACCCTCCTTAGATGTTTTTAGATAATTGCTGAGAAGCCTCAGCCAAAACTCCAAGTCTGTCAAGCTCATTTTCTCTTTTTAGGTTTTTTATCTCAAGGAGGGCTTCTTTGAGTTTGGCACTTGCAAGCTTGCTCTTCCTTGCGTAATGCTTGGTCATTTTCTTTCATAGAGCAAGGCCTCTCTTGATATTCTTCAAAACCTTATGCTCAACTTTTTAATGTTGAATGACGTATTGTGCCATGCCAATCACCACTATTGTGTTCACTTTCCTCTTCTTCACCATCATTTCCTCCTTTATGTTTGGTCTCAAAGGCTTTTGACCTTTATCACCACCAATTTTTTTGTCATATTTTGACATGTTGATAGGAGATGTTGATTTTCAAATTAGGGCTTGATGAAACAAGGTCAAGAGGATGACGGAGTCAACTTTGGAGAATGAGAGGTGTGGAGGCTAGGTCTTTTAGGGTTTAAGTGGCTTTGTAGTTGAGGAGGTTTTATCATGAGAGTATGGTAATAGCTTAAAATGCCTTACCCACCCATGCCATAAAATTGGATCAAGAATTATTATAAGAACAAGGTCCCTTTGTGTACATGACCTAGGGTTTTACCCTCCTATCTTTTTTAGCTCAACAACTAAAAAACCAAAAATCAATTTGTAATTTTTCCTAGGGATTCAGGAGAATATAACACTTACCAAATTTTTAGATTCTCTTCAACCTTGGAGGTGCCTCAAATGATAAATTTAGGCATTAGGGAGTCTTTTTGGAAATTTTTCACCTTCCTGAACTTTGCACAGCGCCAGGTCAGTCCTGCCCATGGATTTTGCGCAGCGCCAAAAAAAGGGTCAACTTGCAGGCAAGTTTTGATGACCTTCTCGAAGTCGGATTGGGGCTTGTGATAGCTTTTTGGAATGATTGACTTGTATAAATTCCAAATATACAATTTATTTCCTGTTTGGAGTTTAATTTCCTAGTCAAAATTTTATTCTCCCAAGACTGGTCAAAAAAAGTACTGAATGATGGTGCAGAAATGCAGAGTGCTGGTGCAGACCACTTTTGTATGCCTTCCTCAACTTAAAATTGATCTCATGATATCTCATTGGAAATATTTTCAAGTCTAGTTATCTTTTGATTCATCAAGCAAGTCATTTGGACACTCCAACTGTGAGAAAACGTGATTTTCCCAAGGTCACTCCAGCAGTGCAAAAATTCTCCCGTGACACCTATATTTCTGCCATTTCTCCAAAACCATGATACCTGTCTAAAAACTGAAGGAGGTTTTTCTTCTTGGCCCAATTATGGACAAAAACCTTGCTCGTGTTTTCCAAATTCATCTCTGTTTGATCATAAACATTTTTTAAACAAAACTGGCCCTAGGTATGGAAAATGACATGGCCCTTGGAATGAATTTTTGGAAAATGAGAGAGGCATGATGTTTATGAGCTGGTATGGACTTATAATTGCTGATATGATCTATAAAATGTATCCTTTTATCCTATGCCTCTTTTCCATGGCAAACCATAGCTTAGTTAGAAGAGGAAACTAGGGTTTGGTGTAGGGGATTTAGGACTACCTTGCAGAGGGAGGGGAATGAAGGGGTTATGGGTTTTCTAAATTCTTGGGGAAATTTTGGGGGATAGGGATAGATGTTAGGGAGTAGGGGAAAGTGTAATTTCAATAATTGAGTGAGGGAAAGGGGTCCAAAAGGTCAAAACACAGGCCTAGTCTCAAAAAGTGTCAAATTGTTGCAATAGACTAGGTTTTGTAGAAAAATGATGATTTTGAGGAATATGAGTGATGGGAAGTCTTTATGAAGATATATTAAGGATAGGAGGTGGTGTAAGAGTATCAGGATATAAGCCTTGTTGATGAATTAACCATGGAGGTCATGAAACCAAGAAAATTTCCCTTGAAAACCCTAGTTTTCTCTGAAAATAGGCATGTTGCCTCTCCTTTTCTGTAGGTGTCTTTAGTGATGAGTTGACATCTTACCTTACCTAGTTCTCTAATGATAGCCACCTTGACACCCCTTGCAGAAATGTAAAAATGGGTATTTTTCCTTTGCAGACTTTGCGCTTGGCCAAAGAGGCCTTCCTTGGAAGATTTCCTGATATCCTTCGGACAATCACTTGTTGATCTTCCTCCTCTTTGATTTTACTTTCTTGGCACAAAAAAAATAGTGACATATATCATTAAAAAATACCTACAACCTATGAAACTCTAAATGACCTAGTGGGAGGCTTTTTGGACTTGGCCTTTGTTCAAAAACTTGAGTTGGGATCCCTATGTGAAAAATGGCGACCTTAGGTAGTAGTGGAGGGGTTGGGCAACACAAGAATAGTGGGCTTGAGGCCAAAGGTGACTAGACATGGTGAAGATGAATATAATGAGCCCATGATGGGATTTTTGGTAGTAGTGAGCAGAAATTGAGACAATAGGATGATAAGATAGCGAAAAAATTATCCTAGGGATAATGAAGGCAGTGAGATTTCTAGAACTCATAATGTTCATGAAATTTGTTTCTAGAAATATAAGATAAGTATTTAGTCATCCATAAAAATAAAAAATTACTGATGACTAACAGTGGCTCTACTTGGGGAGGGTAGCTCCCTTTCAGGAGGTGTCCAGAACTTCAGATCTCTAGCTTTACGGGGACCAATGCCTCATCCATTGGGCAGATTTTTCTTCTTCCATTTGCTGATGCTTCTTTGAAGTTGTGATCTCAATAATTTGAAAACATGATTAGCTCAAATTCATCTCTACCTACCCAACCTACTTGCCTAACATTTTTTCTTCCTTGGGTGCATTTGAACTAGAAAACCCTTGACATTTCTCTTTTTGAAAACACAAATCAAACTATCTAATTGTACCCTTATCTCTTCCAAGAGTTCAAATTAGGCTAATGAACTCTCTTATTCTCTACCTAGTCTAATCATTTGTCAAGATTAAGCTATTTGAAAAAATTTATTCTCTATCCTACTAACATGAAATTAAAAGCATGGTAAATCAGGATTAGGCAATCTGACTTACCATGAGTTGTGGGATAAGAACAAGCTGCACACAAATTTTATTTTTGTACAAACAAAACTAGAAAAACAAGGGCTGTGATTTATCATTTGTTAAGAAATCCTATCTTTCTCTTTGGTTCAGTTTTAAGCATGTGGAACCAACATTCTTCATCCCCTATTCTATCCCTTTTTTACAAGTCAAGTTTGAATGATTTGACAAGCCCTCTTTCACTAACTTATCAACAATAAATTGAAAACATGTTCAGCCATGATTAGGCTAGATGACTGAACAAGACTTCTTTATGAACAAGTAGTGGCATTTAAGCTTACACACCTTCAGTAAGACTATTTTTTTTTTGGTTATGGAGTGGTACCTCCTCTTTTCAAATCTGCTCTCATTTTCATCTTTTCTCTGTTTTTGTATTTTCAAAACAATATATAACTAAAATATGCTCAAAGGCTGAGCTTATTTTCTTGCCTATCTATCCTAATCTAACCTATACATGATATACATTCATTTTGTGAACTCCCTTTTCCAGTATAACCAATAAAGCAGATGATTCCATGAGTGATCTTGTTTCAACTATTTGAGTATGCGGAAGAAATAAAAAGGCCACTCCCACCTCACTTGTGTTTGAATAGTAGTACCTAAAATGTTCTTGAAACCCTAGATCAGAATGCTCTTGACATTTTTTATTTCCTCTTCAAATGTTTCTAAGCAAACAACAAATGGATCTTGGAATGGTATCTGACTTAGAGGATTTGGGAAAGAGACTTCATTCAGGACTACTCCCTCTTCCACTTGGCTATGCTTGGGATTTTTTTGAACAAGAAAATCCTTCTCTTCCTCATGATCATCTACACTGTCATACTCATCATATATTTCCATGTTGTTTTCTAGCAAACCTGATTGAAAAGAGGCATAGTTGTTCTCTTTCTCTTGTGAAGGTTGTACATAGGGTTGAATGTGTTCTTTCTTGTTAAAATTGATACATAAATATTGTTGACTTCTGATTGCATTAAGGTTGTCTTTGCTGAACTGAAAGGAAGCACAAAAAAGAGGTAAAAATCCTTCCCTTTCTCCCAAAATTTTTGCACTTTCTTCTTCATTTTCATAGCTTAGTGGTATTTGTTGATCACTATTTTTGAGCTGTTGAAAATGACTGTATTTGTCCCACAAACTAATCATTGATTGTTTTGTAGTGTTATCTTGAGTCTGGAGAACATAATCATCATCATTTTGATCATATTTGGGTAACTTATTCATAGGAGGAATGTCATCCATTATGCACATTTGATTAGTAGATTGTTCCATCATATGAAAAGGAGAGTGTTCATGGCTAATAGCTTCTCCTTTATAAATCTGAAATGACTGAAAGCATAAGAGTAGGGACTCAAGAGGTGTTGGCTCATATTTCATTTCTGGTTTTGTAATCCAAACAACCATACCAAGATGATTTGAGGGGAGAACTTCTGGGTTTGAAAAAGGGTTTGTATTATCCGTTTCCTCCCTTACTGATTCTTTAGAGCAATCTACCTTGTTTCTATTTTCAATTTTCTTGTAATACTCTCTAAATAGTGAAGCACAAGATGTAGGAAGACATATAGTACTTACTTGACAACTTTCCGCATCGTCTTATTTGTAACCTTGGTCATCCAGTATGTTTTGATAGCTACCTTTGCATTGAAATGACTTATTTGGTTCCTCCCAAGAAAATGGTACCGACTGCTCTAAATAATTAGCACCAATCTCGACCTTGTAGTCTTCCTCTTTCCTACCAAGTATATGCATCATTTTGTTGATTGTATCTATCAACATCTCTAGCTTTAACTCTGAAGAAGTTATTTTCTCTTGAGCTTCATTGTCCTTCCTTATTTCCTCTAACTTTTCCTCTCTTAACAGTATGTTGAATTCCACAGTAATTGCCATACTCTACATTTCTTCCAATTTTGAAGGGTCTTTTTCTCTTATCTGGAATTCCATCTCTGGGTCAAAAGTAGTTGGGTAGTGCAAGAGAGCCCACCCCAAAGGTGGCTTTATCTTAGCAGGTATTGCATTGTATACCTTATTGAACCTAGCTAAAAAGTCTTGTATGGTCTCCCCTGGTTTTATTTTTAAATTCTTATATCCCTCTATGATGAGAACTTCATTTCCCATGATCACCCACCTATCTAAGAATACATGAGTAAATTGATGAAAATTGATAATGCTTGCAGCTGGAAGGTCTTTAAACCAACTCCTAATTTTTCCTTGTAATGATAAGGCAAACATTCTAATATGCACATCATCTTCTTCTATTTCAAAAAGGTCAAGTAAATTATCAAGATTTTGAACGTGTTCTTCAGCGGTGACTTTTGAGCTTTCTCCATCAAATCTGGGTAGTTTATTTGCAAGATTTGCAGGGAGGGATTGGAAGATAGGAGGAAAAATCATAGGCTTATATCTTTCTAGGACCTTTGTGGGTATAGGTAGTGTAAAAAGAGATTTATGGTTTTTTGATGTTTCGGCAAGAGGAGGAAAGGTAGCATGAGGCTCATGTTTCACTAGATTTTCCATAGGTGAATCTGGGGTAAGCACAGGTGTATAAGACTGATCATGGTCTAAAATTTGAGGCTTAGATTTTAGAGGCTTGAGATCTTTCCAATGATAAATGTAGATCTCATCAATGTATTCTTGATCAGTCTTAAAATAGGATAGAACATAGTTATAGGTAAAAACAATAATTTCTTGAATCCAACTTAGGCCTGAATGCTCTTTCTTTCTAGGATGACTGGTCATGTTTTAGGTTCTTCCTCCAGTGGAGTCTTTAGGTCTATTGAGAGTTGTGGAGTCGCTAGGTGGATGATTTCAAATATTTTAAGGTAGGTTGCTGTCCAACATCAACAACTGAATACCAATCTAAGGATGTTTGTGGGTTTTTTAAGGTCTTAAGGTTGTCTAAGATGCAATTTAATCAGAAGGTCCCACCGTGTTCGCCATTATGTTAGATCCCCATAATTTGATAGATTAATTGAGATAAAAAGTTATAGGGTAACATCAAACCACGATTTGGAATCCTAGGACCTAACCTTCCTAGATTCGGATAGGGATATCTCTAGTAGGTGCAAATATGTGAACTTTTTTTGTTGATTAGGGTTGATTTTAGGCTAGATGTTAAGTGCAGGGTGTTTTGATTGTTTTTGGTTGGGTATGATGCTCAGATAGATTTGGATAGAAAACAAGGAAGATTGTTGAGTCATTGGGCAATGGAGTCAAACAAGGTCATGAATGAGTTCATCAATGGTTTCAAGAGAATTTGCAGGGAAATTTAACTTGGTTGGTGGATCTTTAAGGTTGTGAAGGATCATGAGATGGACATTAAACTTGAGAACAACAAGCTAATAAAGGGCAGAAACATAATCCTTTATATACTTGTTAAAATGAGGGAGTTAGAAGATTTACGAGCATAGAAAGAGTGTAAAGGGTTAAGCAACACTTAATCCATTTGATTTTAGACTGAAAGCAAATAATCGACCAAGACAACATTCAGATAAAACATACAAAGGAAAAAACTTATTTACTATTTCATTGATTTTATCATTAGTAGCAGGAAAAACATTTAAGTTGCACAAGTAACTATAACCATAGAAAGAGAGAAAAACCTAACATCCACAGTGACAGCTATGAAAGTTCCTTGAGACAATTTTAGCTAAGTAAAGGCAAAGAGCATGTTTAAGACATACTTCTTTGACAAACTATAGGCAAAGCTACTTCAAAAGATGATTTCAAGAACAGAGTACTTCAGAGGTAAAAATATGTAGGGCTAGCCATAAATCATCATTGATACTAACTGATCTAAATCATTCAAGAAAATAGATAAGCCAAAAAATTATTAGAAAGCAAGAGATGAATTCCCTAACATATCTTAAACAGAAGAAAACATTAAGGAAGTGAAGGAAACAAACAGATCTAAGGTGCGATCAACAAACATATCTTAGTCCAAATTTTTTGTCCCACTAGAGCATAGATGGATGGAAAACATATGAGAAACTTAGAAAACGTTAGCAAGAGAAAAATTCACCATGAACTAGGCCTATGGATCCTACAAACATTCCTTCTCCATCAACAAGTGAATCAGATCATGCATAAGCTCCAAGACATCAATTTTATCATCAAAGGCTTCAAGGGACTATGTATTACTTTAGCATAAGTCATCAACATCCAAAAAAATAAATAAGAGCCTCGTGCTCTATTTATGGAGCAGATGAGGAGGTGGAAACCATAAGAAGCTTCCAGAAACCCTAATTTAGTCATAAATGTCATAAATGTGCTTAATGACCATGCAAGGCTCAAGACACATAAGAGATAAGATAATAAATAAAAAAACATAAAAACATAACTCCCAAATCAAATCAGAAGTGATTTGCCCAAAAAAAAAAATTTAAAAACTAATTTGTCATTAATCAGTGTCTTTTGTTGACTTTTTGGCCTATGTCAGTCTGTTTTCGTAGCGCCACTTTTGCAGAAAATAGGTTGTTTTGCAACTAGCTTTTGAACCACTTCCCAAGTCGTATTTGGATCTGTTACAGCTCGTTGGAAAGCTTGAAGAGTATACTTTCCAAAAATACTTGTGTTTTCCTAATCAAATCACTGTAACTCTGTCAAAAAATCAAAAATCTCCAGCCTGTCATTTGCGTAGTGCCAGGCCCAAAACATGGGCAGAAAGGTGTTTTTTGAGGTGTTTTTTGACCTTTTGAGGGGTCAAAATAGCTCCAAATCTTCTGAAATGTTTTTTGGATGATCTGAAGGTCATAAAAAATCCAAAAATATCAAGCTTTCCTCCAAAGGATGCCCCAAAGTTTTGTGTAGCACCAGTGACGCCGCGCAAAGTAGGCCAAAATTTCACAAAAGACAAAATCTTCTTCAAATTTCTTCAAAATTGGTGGATACCCTCCTTAGATGTTTTTAGATAATTTCTGAGAAGCCTCAGCCAAAAATCCAATGTTTTCATGCTCATTTTCTCTTTTTAGGTTTTTTATCTCAAGGAGGGATTTTTTGAGTTTGGCACTTGCAAGCCTGCTCTTCCTTGCGTAATGCTTGGTCATTTTCTTTGGAGAGAAAGGCCTCTCTTTATCTTCTTGAAAACCTTATGCTCACTTTTTTAATGCTGAATGATGTATTGTGCCATGCCAATCACCACTGTTGTGCTCACTCTTCTCTTCTTCACCATCATTTCCTCCTTTATGTTTGGTTCGAAAGGTTTTTGACCTTTATCACCACCACTGTTGTTGTCAGCTTTTGACATATTGATAGGAGATGTTGATTTTAAAATTAGGGCTTGATGAAACAAGGTCAAGAGGATGATGGATTCAAATTTGGAGAATAAGAGGTGTGGAGGCTAGGACCTTTAGGGTTTAAGTGGCTTTGTAGTTGAGGAGGTTGTTTCATGAGAGTATGGTAACAAATTAAAATGCCTTACCCACCCATGCCATAAAATTGGTACAAGAGGGATTATAAGAACAAGGTCCCTTTGTTTGCATGACCTAGGGTTTTAACCTCCTATGTTTTTTAGCTCAACAACTAAAAAACCAAAAATGAATTTGCAATTTTGCTTAGGGATTTAGGAGAATATAAGTACACTTATCAACTTTTTAGATTCTCTTCAACCTTAGAGATGCTTCAAATGATAAATTTAGGCATTAGGGAGTTTTTTTTGAAATTTTTCACCTTCTTGAAATTTTCACAGTTCCAGGTAGTCTTGCCCAGTCATTTGCGCAGCACTGGCTCAGCCCTCCCCATGGATTTTCCGCAGCGCCAAAAAAAGGGTCAACTTGTAGGCATGTTTTTATGACCTTCCCGAAGTCCGATTTGGGCCCCTGATAGCTCGTTGGAAATATTTACTTGTATAATTTCCAAATATATAATTTATTTCCTATTTTTAGTTGAATTTCCTAGTCAAAAGTTTATTCTCCGAAGACTGGACAAAAAACGTACTGAATGATGGTGCAAAAATGCAGAGTGCCGGTGCAGACCACTTTTGGATGTCTTCCTCAACTTAAAAATCATCTCATGATAGCTCATTGGAAATATTTTCAAGTCTAGTTATCTTTTTATTAATCAATCAAGTCATTTCGACACTCCAGCTGTGAGAAAACTTGATTTTCCCAACGTCACTCCAGCAGTGCAGAAATTCTCTCGTGACACTTGTATTTTTGACATTCATCCCAAACCACGATACATGTGTAAGAAATGAAGGAGGTTTTTATTTGTGGCCCTATGATGGAAAACAACCTCTCTCAATTTTTCCAAATTCATCTCTGTTTGAGCAGAAACATATTTTTAAGAAAAAATGGCCATAGGTATGGCAAATGACTTGGCCCTTGGAACGAATTTTTGGAAAATGAGAGAAGCATGATTTTTATGAGCTGGTTTGGACTTATACTTGCTGATATTATCTACAAAATTGATCCTTCACTCCTATGCGTATTTCCCATGGCAAACCCTAGCTTAGTTGGAAGAGGAAATTAGGGTTTGGTGTAGGGGATTTAGGACTACCTTGCAGAGGGAGGGGAATGAAGGGGTTATGGGTTGTATAAATTCTTGGGGAAATTTTATAGGATAGGGATAGATGTTAGGGAGTAGGGGAAAGTGGAATTTCAAGAATTGAGTTAGGGGAAGGGGTCCACAAGGTCAAAACATAGGCCTAGTCTCAAAAAGTGTCAAATTGTGGCAATAGACTAGGTTTTGCAGAAAAATGATGATTTTGAGGAATAGGAGTGATGGGAAGTGTTTATGAAGGTATAAAAAGGATAGGATGAGGTGTAAGAGAATCTGGATATAGGCCTTGTTGATGATTTAACCATGGATATCATGAAACCATGAAATTTTCCCCGAAAAACCCTAGTTTTCTCTGAAAATAAGAATGCTACCTCTCCTTTGCTTTAGGTGTCTTTAGTGATGAGTTCGCCTCTTACCTTACCTAGTTCTTTGCTGATAGCCACCTTGAAAACCCTTGCAAAAATTTCAAAATGGGTAGTTTTCCTTTGTAGACTTTGTGCTTGGCCAAAGAGGTCTTCCTTGGAAGTTTTTCTGATCCCCTTTGGAAAATCACTTGCTCATCTTCCTCCTCTTTGATTTTACTTTCTTGGCACAAAAAAAACAGTGAATTATATCATTCAAACAACCCTACAACCTATGAAACTCTAAATGACCTAGTGGGAGGCTCTTTGGACTTGGCCTTTGTTCGAAAACTTGAGTTGGGATCCCTATGTGAAAAATGGTGACCTTATGTAGTAGTGGAGGGGTTGGGGAACAAAAGAACAATGGGCTTGAGGCCAAAGGTGACTAGACATGGTGAAGATGAATAGCATGAGCCCATGATGGGATTTATGGGAGTAGTGAGCAGACCTTGACAGGATAGGATGATAAGATAGCGAAAAAATTATCCTAGGGATAATGAAGGCAGTGAGATTTCTAGAACTCACAATGTTCATGTTGAAGATTTCAACAAGAAATAGTGAAGGAGGCATCCTGGAACATCATTACGGATCCTAGTTGGAAAGTGATCACCAAAACTAGGTGGGGCCCACACAGGTGATTTTTGTCACAAAGTCTATTTTTAGACATATGGATCATGTTCTATAAGTTGCGGGATGCTATTTATGGATGGTTGGTCAAGTTGGAAAAATAGATGGATTTCTATTTTTAGACATATTGGGTGGAATATATTTTTAGATTGCCATTCTAAAAATAGATATGTCGAATATTATTAGCTCTTAATAATATTTGGACTCTAAACATTATATTATTCTCTTGGAAGACTTCATTTAAGTGCACAGATGTGGCACAGGAGCTGACAGAAGGAATTACGCTATTCCTGAGGGTTATGTGGAGCTATTGCATGGATACTTCAGTTATAACTCATGTGACAGAGTTTTGTGGAGTTGATTGAGGAGTTAATGGAGTTGTGTTTAGTTTAACTAATCTAAACATAGTTGAGCTATTTGTATCTAGTTTAACTGATTGATGCAATTAGTGAGAGTGGTGTGAATTAATTAATAATTAATTCACTAATTATAAACTCATTAATCAACTAAAGAATAAATCAGTTAACTTCAATTCATGGACAGTTTCAATGGAGACCAATGCAGAGATAGGTGAAAGGGAAAGTGTGACTATCAGTTGTGACTATAAGTGATGCATGGTTTGCATCCAAGACTCAGTAGAGATGCCTATAAAGACTGCATGAGCAAGGCTGGGGTAATAAAAATTCTCATCAAGAGGCATTCTTCAACAGGGATTGCGTAGTAGAGGCAGGTTATCAAGTGGCAGAGATTGGAGCATGTGTTTTGGTAGATCTAGCTTGATTAGTGTGTAGCAAGTGGAGATTATACTGAGAGCTTGTGAGGAGCTTTGTATGATGATTGTTACATGATCTCTATGACATATATAATATACAGATAGTTGGGGGTTTCCAGCTTAAATCTTTCCCATTACATACAGTGTTCATATGTGTGAATTTTTATGGCTTTAATGTGTGCATGCAATTGATTTTATTTCCGCATGTGATGATCAATGGTAGAAGATATTCTATATTTTGCATGAAGATAAAATAGTGTGTGATCAGGAGAATCTCGGTGGATAAAATATCAGTTATTCAAATTTCTACATGGTATCAGAGCGATATTGATCATTGGAGCAATTGAAAAACATTGAAGCGGTTGAGTTTTTGTATAGAAGCGACCAGAGGAAGTTGGAACTCAAGGATAAACTCAGGAAAATAAAAATGGAGAAGAATGACACTATTCCGGTATACTTGAAAAAAAATTTCCACTGCAGGGATGAGCTTGGGAGTATAGGAGTTAATGTGGATGAAGAAGGACAAGTCAAGAAGGTTGGGATTCGAGTAAAGAATCTCTACAGACTTGAAGTAGATGGGATTTCTATGGAGCTTCCTACTATTGGGAAGTGCAAGAAAGACATGCAATTGATGCTTGAGAGGGAGAAAGTTTTGCATGTAGGTAATAGTGAACCTCGGGATGTGGAGCAGCCATGTGATGAGGATCATGGCGTGGAAGAAACCACTGATGCAGAGAAATTTCGTGCCAGATGGGAAGAGGGAGTGCATGAAGCTATACCACCAGGTGAGAGGTGGGGCGACATGCATGAGTAATCCCAAGAGGAGATTTCTGGGCAGGATTCATGAGATGGTGTGGATCTCATCAATTGAACCTGGCTACGAGGTGCCCATAGCGCAGCAGTAGCATGATCAGTTGGAGTGATGCAGGCAGATCAAAGTGACAGTGTCGGATACTGGATCGTGAATCAGAGTTGACAGCAAGTGCAGACTGCATGGGTGCAAGAGTTCAACAACGCAGTGGTTCCTGATGACATGTGCAGTTGGTACCAGCAGAAGTCGAAGACTTTTATGATAGATGCATCAGACTGTTTGAGTTGTTTGGAGCCTATTCAGTTTCAGAGGAGTTGCAGAGCAGATGCATGGAGCTGCATGGCGCTTGTGAAGGTTGCAGGGCGAATGCATGGAGTTGGATATCGCATGCAAAGATAGTCCTTTCTTGTTGAGAGGGAGTTTTGAATATTGCAACAAAAAAAAGTGAATGAGGCATCCTGAAACATCATTCCTGATCCTAGTTGGAAAGTGATCACCAAAACTAGGTCGGGCCCACACAGGTGATTTTTGTCACAAAGTCTATTTTTAGACTATGTCTATTTTAGACAGATGGATCATGTTCTATAAGTTGCGGGATGCTATTTATGGATGGTTGTTCAAGTTGGAAAAATAGATGTATTTCTATTTTTAGACATATTGGGCAGAATCTATTTTTAGATTTCCAGTCTAAAAATAGATATGTCGAATATTATTAGCTCTTAATAATATTTGGACTCTAAACATTATCTTATTCTCTTGGAGCACTTCAGTTAAGTGCATAGATGTGGCACACGAGCTGACAGAAGGAATTACGCTATTCCTGAGGGTTATGTGGAGCTATTGCATGGATAATTCAGTTATAACTCATGTGACAAAGTTTGGTGGAGTTGATTGAGGAGTTAATGGAGTTGTGTTCAGTTTAACTAATCTAAACATAGTTGAGCTATTTGTATCTAGTTTAACTGATTGAAACAATTAGTGACAGTGGTGTGAATTAATTAATAATTAATTCACTAATTATAAACTTATTAATCAACTAAAGAATACATCAGTTAACTTCAGTGCACGGACAGTTTCAGTGGAGACTAGTGCAGAGATAGGTGAAAGGGCAAGTGTGACTATCAGTTGTGACTATAAGTGATGCATGGTTTTCATCCAACACTTAGTATAGATGCCTATAAATACTGCATGAGCAAGGTTTGGGTAATCACAATTCTCATCAAGAGGCATTCTTCAGTAGGGATTGCGCAGTAGAGGCAGACTATCAAGTGGAAAAGATTGGAGCATGTGTTTTTCTAGATCTAGCTTGATTAGTGTGTAGCAAGTGGATATTATACTGAGAGCTTGTGAGGAGTTTTGTATGATGATTGTTACATGATCTCTATGACATATATAATATATAGATAGTTGGGGGTTTTCATCTTTAAGCTTTCCCATTACATACTATGTTCATATGTGTGAATTTTTATGGCTTTAATGTGTGCATGCAATTGATTTTATTTCCGCATGTGATGATCAATGGTAGAAGAGATTATGTATTGTGCATGAAGATAAAATAGTGTGTGATCAAGAGAATCTTGGTGGATAACATATCAGTTATTAAAATTTCTACAGTTCATGAACTTTGTTTCTATAAATATAAGATAAGTATTTATTCATCCATACAAAGAAAAAATTATTGATGAATAACAACCTCTTTATTATTATTATTATTATTAGTATTATTATTATTTCTTTAGGATCCATTGGAAACTATGGATTTTCCCGTGACATAACTTCCCTGCTTACGAAATTTATAAATTCTACTCTAGACAGGGGCTTCTTATAAACCTTGAGTCTGTAACAATTAAAAAGTAGGGGAATTCCTTCCTCATATATGGTTCTGATATGAACTGCACCATTATCATAGAATGTGTCCACTTTATAAAGTCCCAACCATCTTGTCATTAGTTTTCTTTTTATTTCCTTAAACCTTGAGTCATACAACATCACCCAATCTCCTTCTTGAAAGGTCTTTTCCTTAATATTATTTTCATGCCAGACCTTCCTTTTGAGATTAATTACCGTTATTTGGAGGAGTGCTTGCATCATGAACTCATCCAACCCATTTAATTGTAGCAACCTCCCTTTTTGGTCATTTGAAATGTGTAGGTCTAGCTCAGCTTTCATCCCTAAGGTGTTGAATTAAAATTAAACTAAGTTAATCCTCTTGTTGTTTTCCAGGTAGTTTTGTAAGCCCGTGTAACTTCTACCAACCTGCATGCCCAATCTCTCATGTTATTACTCACAACCTTGGTGAGGATACTCTCTAAGGCTCTGTTAGTCACTTCCACTTGGCCATTCGCTTGAGTGTGGTAGGTAGTAGAAGTATTATGCTTAATATTGTGTCTCCTCGGAATATTCTCAATGAGATAAGAAGTGAATTGTACCCCCTGATCAGTGACTACTTCTCTAGGGTACCCAAACTTGTAAAACACATTCTCCCTAAGAAATTCTGCTACTTTCTCCTCGGTTTCTACCTTCACAACTTTTGTTTTGACACACTTTGTCAAGTAGTCAGTGAAGACTATAATATACTTTTCTGTCGAGATGGTGGATAAATAGGTCCAATGAAGTCCATGCCCCACTCATAAAATGGCTTAAGGGCCACTCGAGGGTGCAAAGGCATATCATCCCTTTGTGTAGGTTTCCCTATCCTTTGGCACTATTCGCACCTACTAATGTATCTTCTAGAATCCTGGTCAAGGGTAGGCAAATATTTTCCTGCCTACAAAACTTTTAAAGAAGTCATTTTTGCAGCAAAGTGGCCTCCACAAGGGATATCATGACATGCAGAGAGGATATCAAAAAATTCTTCCTACCTTACACATCTCCTAAGGATTTGGTAAGGACCTAGCTTGAAAAGATTGCCCCTAATCCATGTGAAAGGGACACTTTTTATGATGATATTTATTTTCTCCCCGAATGAGATATTAGGAGGGAAATTTCTAGCAACCAAGTATTTAGCTATGTCAGAAAACCATAGTGATACTGCAGATATAGAAAATATATGTTCATCTGGGAGCTGGTCATCCACCATTCCTTCTTAAATTGTAGATAGAGCTAACCTGGATAAAAAATCTCCAAGAACATTCTCCTTTCCAGGTTTATCAACAATAGTTACGTCAAATTGTTGTATAAGTAACAACCATCTAATTATCATAGAGTTAACATTTGGTTTGTTCACTAAATATTTGCTGGTTGCATGGTCAGTGTGAACAAAGGTTTGATACCCAGTTACATAATGTTTAAATTTGTTTAAAGCATGGAAAATGGATAACTTCTCCTTCTTTATGAAAACATAATTTAGCTTGTCCTTAGACAAGTTCTTACTGATGAAATAGATTGCATAAGGTAGTTGGTCCTATAACTATCCTAATTATGCCCCCACAACTTTTTTGGATTCATATGTGTGAATGTGGAAAGGTAGAGTCCAATTTGGATCTCGGAGAATCGGGGCAGTAGTCAACTTTCCCTTAATGATCTCAAAAGCCTCTTGACAAGGAACAGACCAAACAAAATAAAAATATTTGGCCAATAAACCAAATAGTGGTGAACCCATCTTACTGAAATATTTGATGAATATTCTACAATAACCATCTAACCCTAAGAAGTTCCTCAAATCTCTCTACTTTTGAGGATCATGTACCCTTTTGATACTAGTGATTTTTCTCAGGTCCACCTGTATTCCTTCTTGGGAGATTGAGTTTCCTAATAAAAATCCTACTCTCTTCGGAAATTCACACTTTTCTAGCCTCAGGGAAAGATGCATCTCATTGCACCTTCTTAGTACTTTACCCAAATTGGAGAGAGCTTCCTGGAAGTCATCCCCATATGGTGTGAAATCATCCATGTATATTTCAAGAGAGTCATGGACTAGCTCAGATAAACTTCTTAGGACAACTCTTTGGAAGGTAGTTGGGCCATTGCACAACCCAAAGGGGAGGAATTTGTAAGAGAAGGTACCCGAAGGGCAGGTGAAAGTAGTCTTATCCTGGTCTTCAAGGTTGATTTTAATCTAGTTGTACCCAATGAACCCATCCAAGAAGGAAAATAACTTCTTCCCTTGAAGGCCATCCAGGAATTGGTCTATAAAGGGAAAAGGGAAATGGTCCTTGTTGGTGGCTTTGTTAAGTTCCCGATAATCAACACAAAATTTTCCATTTTCCATTCTTCTTTAGGACTAGGACAAGAGGATATACCCACTCACTGTTTGATATAGGATAAATGAAACATGCATGCAACAGTTTCTGAAACTCTTCCTTGAATATGTCATTCAGATATGGTTTTATCATTATTTCGGGTTGTGGAACAATATTGCATCCTTATGTTATGTAAATATTATGTCTGAATAATGAAGGATGCACCCCTTTCATGTCCTTGTAATCCCAATAAAATGCATCTTGGTTTTCTTTAGAAAGATGGCATAGCTACTTTTCTTCTTCATCTGAGAGGTTTAAATTTCTTTTCAGAGATCTGGATAGGCCAAACTCAACATCCTTGGTGGTTTGATAGGTTGAATCAACCAAGTGAACTTCCAGCCAAGGTTTCCTTTCAAGAGGACTGTTAGTGCGAGACTGGTTTTGAATGACATGGTCAATGAATTCGTCTTCCTCAAGATGTCCCCCCTAAGAACAACATTTATGGTACACATAGGGGTAGTGTTATATACCTCATCTTCTTCATCCTCTAGCCATATAGGTAGATCATAATCAATGGAAGTTTGGGTTGGAGGATATAATACCAGCTATTTAGACAAGCGTCAATTTTCAATAGTCATGTTTCCGGCCCGACAACTAATATAAGCATCTCTAGTGGCTAACCAAGGTATCCCTAGGATGAGAGGGTATCCATTGAACTTGGTTTTCGGTTATAGAACCAGGAAATCTATATGATACTCCCAAGAGCCAATTGTAACCATAACATCCTCAATAATTCCTTCCGGAGTTACTGTGGAATGATGTGCAAGTTGCATAAATTTTGTGGTTTTCCTCAAAGTCCCTTGGAGATTAAGTTTCAAAATAGTTTACTTGGTCATGACATTGATGGAAGCCACTAGAAAATTGGAGTATCAGGGAATATGACACCATCGATGAGCACATCTACAACTGGAATGCCAAGTTCTAGGTACTTTGGAAAGGTCACCCTACCCATGATTAAGGCAGAGAGTTGTCCTACCACATTGATGGTGGGGGTATATTTCTTATTTCTCCTAGGTTTCTTGAAGAACTTTTCCTTGATGAGCATATTATAAATAGGGATATCCTTAATGCCCTAAAGAAGTGGTATCTTTACACACAAAATTTTCAATTACCCCAGAAGTTCAGTCTCCTCTAGGGTGTACTCGCTAGGATGGATCAAGCACTCATGAAAAGGAGGTTGTTGGATATGAGTGTTACCTTCTTCCTTTTCCTCCTCAACATCCACAGGTGGAGATGTAGGGTGGTTATCTGGGAGTACTCTTCCCGACCTAAGATTAATCTCCTGTATCTCCACAACATAAGATGGATAGGATGTCTCTCCATTGTAAACCTATTGTGCTTGTTTGTTGTTTGGGTTTGGATTTGGCTATGTAGGAATTTGAGGCAGCTTTGTTGGAGCAACGTGAGTAAGCTGAGGTTGAGGTGGGGGTGGAGGAATTAGGGAAGGTGTTTGATTTTGTTGAGGCCTCCACCCTTGGGATGGATTTTTTGATTGAGGTTTTTGTGGAACATACTTCTGAAATGGTTATTTCATAGGCTAACAGTGATATGGAGGATTGTAAGTCCAAGTAGGAGGTGTAGGCCAGGATGGAGGAGTGGGGGTGTACAAGGGTTGCATGGGTGCACTCTGATTATTGTGATAGTAAGAGTAAGGTGCAACTTGAATACCTTGTTGATATGGCCTAGGGCATTGAGGGCTTCTCTAGTTGATGAAACAAAGTTTCTTTGGCCCTAATTCCCCACCTTGATATACAACTTTAAGTCTAGGTAAGGAGGGACACTTGTCTGTGGCAAGATTCTCTTCACAAACTAAGAAAACCTCTATGACACTTAGTGAAAATTCATTTCTTGGGTGCTTTCTGGTACATCCAGGGAAAAATATAGCCAAGGCTCTTTTTTCTTCCTCTTTCTTCCTTTTGACCTGCATTGTGTCCATTTTCAAGGAAAAGGTGTGCAACATGTCACTCTTGAAGTCCTCCAACATGTTTCTAATCTCGTATTTGATGGAGGTGGAAGAGGAAGGGGTGTTGTATGTGCTTTGGCCAACTCTGCCTTTCTTCCTAAATTCCCTAGAATGGTTCCAGAAGACATTATTTATTGTTTCATAAGGAAGTTGGTAGATATATCCTCCTGATAACATATTTAAGGTTTCTATCACCTCCTCTCTGATCCCTTGGAGAAATACAAGTTTAAGTCATCCAAGATCAAGACTATAGTTGGCTCTCTTACAGTTGAACTGAAACCTCTCTTCATAGTCTTCTAGGGATTCATCAAGTCCTAGATTCATCCTAAATATCTCATCCTTAGATTCCTTGGACCTACAATAGTCTATGTATTTGTTTTTGAAGGCCTCTTGCATCTGTGCCTGAGTAGTGATGTTTTTCCTAGGTAGACCCATGAACCAGTGCAAGGTTACATCCTTAAGGGTGGATGGGAATAGCTTCAATTTCTGATCATTTGAGGAATAGCCATAGGTCCTACAGAAAAAAAAATAAAAAAATTCAAACATGAATGTGTCACAGTCTTCTGAGGTAAGTCCATGAAAGTGTGGAAGAGATGGGAGGCTAGTTTTTTTCATGTTAGTTTCCCCTTCTGCCTCTTTAATGGGAAAGGATTCCTGGGTTTCAGTGTCAGCCATGGTTAATATAGGTGAAGCATGTCCCTCATTTGAAACAAGATCTTCATCTTCCCCAATAGGTTCTTCAAAATTTTTAGAAGGCTCACCTATGGTGTGTTCAATCTCACATCCATTGAACAAGAGTGACAGGTGACTATGTGGTGATGTGGGGGTTTTAGGTAAAAAAAAATTAGGTGATTGGGGTTGCAACCGAAAATCAGAAAATACTCTACACTTATCATAAGTGGAGAGAGATAAAGTGTGGGGTACGCTATTTTGTCTACCATGTTCAGTTATGCAGCCCACCTACGTTGCAGGAGCCAAAGGTGGAGGAGATTTTTCATGAGTTACCATTTTGGAGGGTGGCTCATTTTGTATGGATGATAGATTTGGGATGGGAGATTCACATGGGAATGATTGTTCTCAACATATCTTAGATTCCATGCCTCAATAAGGCCTCTAGAAAACACATTTTTGCCTCCATGGGTGTTTTACTTCTACATGATGATAGCTATTTGGGGTGGTCACCAAAAGCTAACTCGCATACTTGGGAGGGGCAGCTTGGAGATTTATTGATGAGACAACATCTTGTTCCTTGGAGGAGTTTATGATATGAGGATGCTATAGGAGGAGGACGGGAGGCTCTTATATTCTACCCTTGCAGTTTCTTGAGGACAACAAACACTTGGGAGGGGAGGACTGTATATTCCTAAATTAGCATGTAATTAATTGGAATATTAATTTTTCCCTTGACATATAGTTAGATGAATAAATGGGTAGGTAGGCCCATAAATATTTTAGGTAGCCATAAAATCCCTCTTAATGTGAAAAGGGATCATATCCATAGCTGGATAAAGCACACTCATGTGTGAACAGGGACTAATGCATGTGGATAAGGTAAAGTTTGACTAAGTCAATAGTGTTGGTATGAGAGGAGTGGATCATCAATAGAGACAACGCAGTGTGAATGGGAGGAATATTCCATGATGGTGGAAACCCTAATGAGTGGGACCTAAGGTGAGAAGGCTCACATTTTTTTATAAGGAGGGCAAGGCAGCCATAGTGAGGCATGTTATTGATTATTGATTTTATGGTCTACATAACTATTTTGCATTCTTCAGTTGTTTAGTCGAGATTGTTGTGTTGTTTAGCACCGGGTGTTCCCGAGTGAGAATCCCATCTCCTTTCTTGAGAGGCCTCTTGGGGTAGCATTTCACTTCATTTTCCACACTTAGGCTTAAGGGCAACCTTCATTCTTCAGTTACAGTGCAGTTTCTGCAGAATATTGTGTTGTGTTGCAGGGTGTTGCAATGGAGGGTTGCGAAACCCACTTCCAGAGCTAGCTTTTCAAAGTAGGAAGAATTATTCTCTCTGGGAGATCAAAAAGGGAGGTAATTGAGATTTAGTTCACATTTTTGCACTAGGCCCACATATTCCCATCATCTACATTGCAATATCCTTCTTTGACTGTGTTACTCAGTATGCATTTGCAGTGGGGGTTTCAGTACTTGATTTGGAGGGTGAGAGCTTCGGTGTTAGGATTAACCTTTCAATTGAAGGATCTATTAGAGGAGATCTATTCATTATATGTATCATCTGCAACCATCCTAATCTAGTTATTCAGTATCAGCTGCTATTCATCCCTAGGGCTGCATTCCAACATTTTGGTATTTTGGGTATTTCCGGAAACCTTTTCTGGGTTGTCTTAGAAATGTGTTTGGGAGCTTAGATCTTCACTCCCAAAATTTTTTGAACTATAGTTCCATAGATATACATTTTTATACCTTATTGTAGTATTTTATTCCCAAATAATACGTTGTTGTAGCTCATGAATCTTGTATAGCAATATTTCTTATGCATTAGCATATTTTCCTAATGGAGGATTTTTTCCCATTGCTTTAGTGAATTGATCCTAAAGATATTGTGCTTAAATGTTTGCTGATATATCTAATAAAATGGTTGCACATTTTTCTCATGTAATGGTGTATTGATTTTTTCACTATTATTTCCAGTTTTGTGTTCACATATTGCTACTTCCCCATTTGGGAATATTACACATGCACTGTCACATATAGGGAAGAATGCCCTAGATTTGGCCACTAAAGTATCGTTGTCCCACGTGAGCGTTTGAGTATTGAGCTTATTGGTATTCAGCTACAAGTACTGAGCACTAGATGGGTTAGGTAACCCCAAAGAGTACGGCACGCTCTAGGCCTAAGCTTAACCCCCTCTGAAACAGGTCTCTGTAGTGCTCAGGAATTCTGTTACATGGGCAGATAGAGGGATTTTAAGCTCCCTAAAAAGTCAAGATATATGTTTCAAAATGTAGAATTACCATGGTGTCTTACTGGATGCCTACCCCAAACAGTACTTACCTGAACTATAATATATTTTGTGGCCCCTGTGGGGATAATTTAGTGAGTTCAATTAGTATTTAGTTTTAGAGAGTCGTAATTTTCTTAAGGTGTGCCTTGGCAAAGCAACCGTAAGAAGAGGACAAAGTTCCCAACACACTGGGTGCCTTTTGGTCCTGTGCTTACTGATGCTTCGTGTGTGCTTTGGATTGTACAATAAAAAGTATTATAATATATGGATATGTAGTGATGCTTTACAATCCTTCTCTAATTACACTGTGTGTAATTGTTCCTTCAGAAAATAAACAATGTGCGGATGATGGGTCACTTACACTTTGCCTAGTTAGACTAAGTTTTGCACTATAGGGAGAAGGAAAATTATCTTAAGAAAGCTTTCATATTCATACCCAGGTTCACTGAGAAGTACAGAGGTGGAAGAGATTACTTTCATTCTTTTCGATATTTTGGTCTTGGTCCCGAATCATAATGCCAAATATTGAACTAAACTAATGCAAAAAATTGAAAAAAAAAAAAAATAGCTAAATATTTGTGGATGTATGGGCCACTTACTTTCCGGTAATTATCTTTTGTGTCAGTGTATTTTACCAGCAGATATTTTTTTCAAATAGAATTTGTGGATTGAAGGCCACTTACACACCCCTACTTAAACTATGTTTGATTCGCGACAATAAAAAACTAAAATTAAAACAAATTATTTGCTAAGCTAAAACTCAACAAAAAGTGTCCTAACAAGTCATGAAACAACAAAACACGGTGATGAAAAATTTATTATGGGTTGCCAATCACTTTAAAACTTCTAAAAATGAGAAAAATCAGTGAAAAATGTGCTCATTGTCATCCGTTCAACTTATTTTTTCGCAGGCGTGCGGTATGGGCGTTTTTCTGGGTTGAACACGTGCGAATTTACAGTGTCCGAAAAAATCACCTTCTCTGAGCCAAATTTATCAGTGAGGGTGATTGAAAATTGTTTAGGGGAAGCAGTATTGATATTCCAGCAAGTCTAGGTAGGAGAGAGGACCTGAAATCAACAACCACTAGCTTAAAATAAAGAAAGAAGTGGAGTCATCATTCTTATTGTGGTGTATTTGACGCATGGTACGATGAAATACACTGTGCTTGATAGGGGAGGTTTCTTTCCTACAAGAAATTAACATGTCAATTGGTTTTTTATATTGTTAGTGGAAGAACATAACATGTAGTAAACTAAGTAATGAACATACCAGGCTACAATCAAGAAGAAACAAGGAAAAAAATACTCATGTACAATAACAAGCTCAATCAAGTAAACCACACTAATAATCTAGATGGAGAACTCTTCCCCTTTTATTAGTTGCTGATGGTATAAGAGAATAGGATGAAAAATTACTTGTAATGAATCCTTAGAGCTATGGAGCTCTAATATTCAAGGCAAGGGGTTATCTTTCCTTTAAGCTTCTTACAAGCCTCTTTCTCTCCTCGATGGATGGTAGAATAACAGACACTTTGTGAACTTCTTCTCTTGGATTGAGGTGTTGGATGGGCAACCACTGATTCCTTCCACTCCTTGGACAACACAATGTTGGTTTTCTCTCAAGAAAATTTCCCATCATAACAACATGTTCTCATGTTTCTCTTCCCATGGTAGTCTTTTATAGGAAAATTTCAAATTTTCCCTCTCTCTCTTAGTAAAATATGGATGTTGACACAAGAGTGGGAGGTCGATTCCTTTGTGTGCTGCACTTAAGGCCTCAAGGTGGCACCAAGGTGGCTCTACTTGGATGGCTTAAGTGGAAATATTCTTCTTCAAGTGTTCCAAGTGGTCCCGGATGGTGACTTTCCACATACCTAGGATTGTGTGACTATCAAAGGGATAATTGCAACGCTCTTCACTGCTATCTAGGAAAAGGTTGCGTGGATTTCTTAGGGTCAGTGTGTGCTATTTGATAAATTTTCTTGCTTGATCTTAGGAAAAGTTAAAATTTTCAGATGCTATAATGTCTTCCTTCCCTGTAAATCCTTATTTGTACCTTCTTGACATTTCCTAATGTATTTTTCTTGTATGATTTTCCAGTGATAACATACCTCATCATCACCCCCCTACTGAAATTGTTTATCATCCTCGATGAAACTCCATTCTCCTTGCCAAAATCTTTAAAATCCTTGGTGGCCTCCCTCACATCCCAAGGAAGCTTAGAGGGAGTTCCTTCTGGTGGTTGGAATATTGCATTTCTTTCTGCCACAACCCAATCCTTTTATTCATCAATCTTATGTCTTCCCTCATGCAGCCTCAACAACAAAGGTGGGCTTAGCTTTATGCATATAAACTATATCTTCATAATATGCATATCTTGTTTGTTGAAGTGTTCTCTTTCCAATGCATTCTTCACTCTCTTAAGAGAATTCTATTCCCTCTATTGTAGGCTAAGTGGTAAGGTATGCCATCTCCTTTGGAATTCCTACAAAATCTCTTCTCCTAGGAACCTGGAATTATCGTCAAATTGTGAAATGGCCTGACCTTTTGTATCGATGTATTTAGGTGCTAGTATGACATCATTTGAGATCAATTTATGATTACTAATGATCCCCCTAGGGCTTATTACTTCTTATTTTATCTGTAGAGGTTATTTTTCTTCTCTTTCCATGACACTTTTAATCTATGTTTCTCTTGCTTCTTCATGTGTTAGCCACGATGCTAAGCCCATTAATTGCATATCACCCAACCTAGAGTTTAGGTCTCAATTTTTCATATCATATCAAATGAGGTTGTGCATATATAATTCAGCCATTCTATTGCTCTATCCTACACTATAATTTTTGCAGAAATAAATGAACTGTCTATATATTTTAAATGGTAGGGAGCCAAGTTGAGATAAGGTTCTAATTTGTAATTGTGACGATTTCTCCTTGACATAAAATCCATAGTAATTTGAAGGTTTTCTGTATTCCATGGCCTTCATGCAAAGGTTGGCCAAAGTGGCATGTTGGTTGTCCTTTTCCTATAGATTCCCCTACAGTGCCTCATTTTCTCTACTTGCATTGCTTGCAATTAATCTTTCACCATAGATTCTCTCAGCCTTTCATCAACTAGTTGTTTCTCCATTTCAAGGATCCTTTCTTCCATCAATCACACATCCTAAGAATTCTTTGATTTTCCTATTTGCATCCATCGATGCGTGTGACCTCTCTCTATCTCCATCTCATGTAGGAGGGGGATTGTGAATTTCTGAGGGATCAGTGTCCCTCCCTCAATGAACTTGTAATATGATCCAAAATTAGGCTATGGGGTAGGTTCTTGAAAATATGTGATTTTTTTTTCAAATTTTTGTGGGGTGGCTAGTGTATTTTGTAGTTTTTGTTCATCTTGTACCCCCTATTGCACAACTTTTCCTTCCATTTTCTCACTTTGTCCCTCAATTAGTTCCTTCTATTCCTATTTCAATGAATCCTTCTCTTCTTGTAGCATCTTGTGTGTTTCCTATAGCATGATCTATTTTTCTTGTAGTATGCCCTGTTTCTCCTATAGCACTCCATTTTATTCATTTTTTATGTCACTGGGTGCTTCTTGTTGCTTGAAGGGTGATCCTCTAGTCATGTACCTCCTTACATATGGTATGGGAGTCTTAGGTTTTGGATTTGGAGAGGTGACCTCCTCAATATTTCCCTCATCTATCCCTACCTCTTCTTTCTTACTTGAGGACCCTTCAATGGTAATTGGAACTTTTGTGGGAGTATGGTGTCTTTCATGTCTAACTCTAGCGATTTTCCTTGTTTTAAATTAAAGAGGGGTTTTTATTGGCCTTTTATTCTTGGATTTCACAGGAGTTTGAAAATTATCTAAAGTGGAAGCCACCTCATCCTCAGTGTTCCATGGTGAAATACTAGTTTGCTGAGGGGATATCTCAGTTTCCATTGTTTCAATGGTTTGTTTAGGACATAGGGCCTCCTCTTATAAATTCTCTTCCTTTTCCTACTCATAATCTCCTTCTTCTACCTCTTCCTCCTGTAATTTCTCTTCATTTGTTTCCATATCCACTTCTTCTATTTTTCTCTCTATCTCGTCTTCCTATGATCTGGTGTATCATCCCCCAATGCTAGATACATGGGTTTCCCCAGGAGTAATGCTCCAGGATCCTATTAGTGCGTATGTTTCCATGTCTCTAAACTTGGACCATGGGGCATGAATTCTTAAGTTTTTTAGGGCATCCTCCATTATTACCTTAATAAGGCCATGATGGGCTAAGTGTTTATGCTTCCCTTCTCTGACTTTCTAGCTCATTTCCCTAGTGGACTGGAGGAGGAATTAAGGTACATTAAATATTTGGTCAAGAGAAAAAATTTCTTTGTATATAATTTCATGCAATATCGTAAAGTGGTATCCATACACTACACTTAATATACCCTCACATGAGATTTATCTTAAGATGTTATAAGCTACCTCATCCCATGGGTAAGGAAAAATTTCTCTCGTAACCCCATTCTTATCTTCCACATGTATCTCCTTGGAACTAAAGAAATTATTTTTTGCAGTGGCACTAGGGGCCCTATCTTCACTATTCCATTTGATGCATGTGGAAAGTGTGCTTATTTTTTGATCACTTCAGGAATTATTGTAATGGCTAACCCCGTTATTACAGTGCTCGCACTGACATTTGACTCGGAATTTAAAGCTATTGCAAACTCAAAGGTAAAATCACTTGCATATCCCTTTAGAAATTCAAATAAGTCTAAAAAATAATGTATCCTAAGTATATTTTCTATAGGAGGGTGAAAATGAATAATTTTTGTGTCATAAGGTTCTCTCCTATTAAACCCACCTCCCATATTTTCTTGCTTCTCTTGACTGTGTGTAGGAGAGGTGTTTCTGCTATGGCCTGAGTGCTTAATTAAATGGTAGCAGAGGGTCACAAGGATCCTTATCACTCCAATTCTATGTACTGACACCTATTTCCTTCATATAAAACCTTTCAATTTCACAATTTGATGACTAGTGACTGTAAACATTTTAGGAGAAATTGTGGGAAATCATGATGGAGATATGGGGTGATGGATACTTACTTCTTAGACTGATTCTCTAATATGAAAGATGGTAATTTACTGAACCAGTTAGGCCTTTGTTGCATGAATATACCTCCTTTGTCTTCTTGTAGCACTCCACAACTCTGTCGGTAGCAGTTATAGGACTTCTTGTAGCACTATCCTGTAGCAGCAGTGCGTCGAGGTTCAAAGCTCCTTGGTGGTTTACAAAATTTTTCCTCTCTATCACTGTTCTTGTAATGGCCAAAAATGTGAAGGGAATCACACTCAAGTACGTTATATGTGTTAGGTCGCTGTAATTAGCAAGGTTGGCAAAAGTCCAACTACAGGGGTAACATCAAACTACTTTGGGATTCAAGGATCTAGCCCTCCTGAATCCAGAGATGGATCTCTCTATAAATGAGTTTAAAGGTGATCTTTAAAGCCTGAAATGTGGTACTAGGCTAGTTATGAAGAGCATGAGTTTTTTTTTTTTTTTTTGGTTGGGCAAAGACATGATGAAGGTGAAGGAAATTCAAAATGAAGGGTGAAGATGTCTGCAAGTGAAGAAATGATTTGGCTGAGAGAAAAAGGAAAAGATAGTTTTAACCCATTGGGCTATGGAGTCATAAGAGGATTTTAATTGGACAGCAAGGTTCAAGAAGGATCTGTTGGAGTTCCCATGTTTTGGCCAGGTTGACAAGACCTAAAGATGAGACAACATAGAACCACTTTCAGACCTTAGGATCTAGCCCTCCTAGGTCCAGAGAGGGATCTCTCTATGATAGTCAAAGGTTTTATGTCTTTGAAGCTCAAATGTTAAGGTTTTAGGCTAGTTATAGGCACAGGGTTTGTTTGTTTGATTGTTTGTGTTTGGTTGTTGGGAATCAGGAAAGAAAGGTCCTATATAAGACAAGGATGAGCAAAGAGGAAACTAGGCAAAGATAGATAACTCAGGGAACATCAAGGCCATTGACAAATGGAGTCAACAAAGGGTTTACTCGTGTTCAAAATGCAAGCTTTTAGTTTGGATAGTCATCTATAGCATTTGGATCTTAAAATATGGTTGATGGAATGGAACATTAAGGACTGAAAGTGAAAGAAGGAAAGAAAACCAAATTTCTGCCTATAGATCAGGTCAGAGGTCATTTAACTCCAGACCTGCTTGGGCATGCTCAAAGGCCGCTCTCAAAGAGGAACAAAGGGGATACTTATAGATCGGACCAGAGGTCATTTAACTCCAGGTCTGCTTTAGTAACTCCAAGGAGAGACGAGGATAAGTTTGATAGAAGGGATCTTAGAGAGGTTTAATGAGATGGAAAGATCCTAGTGAGGCAGAGATAGGGTTCTAGACCTCCTAGTGTTCTCAACTCATCTAACTAAATCCTAACAAGAACATCTAAACATAGATTTCATTAATCCATACATCAGAGAGCAGGCAATGACATCCACTACACTGGTTAAATCAATTGAAATCAATATTCAGATACACATATAAGCAAAAAACATAAAGGCTGGGAGAGCAGCAGCATAAGGTACCTATCAAGGGTAAGTCTTATGCCAAACTTCTGATGCGAGCCTGAAGAAATGTAATGAAGTGAAAGCAAGTCAATCACAAATACAGAGAAAGGAAAACATCACCATCTGCTTTAGATCAGTATCCAAAGAAATATGCTTGTCATATTAAAAACAACACCAATCAGGTACAACGTTGCCCACAGCTTGAACATTCAGTCTGAATACATCCAATTCTCAGCCTATCTTACAATATTACACAGGGAACTTATCTCAAGAGGAAAATTCTTGCAATCTACTGATATCCAATCAACAACCTTTACAATAATTTCCTTCAATGCTTTATAGCAGAGGATGAACAAAAGATCGACTGAGGTGGTAGGTGAACACTAAATGTGATATTAAACACAGAAATGAATGCAGGGCCGAAGCCCATTTTGTTTGATTGTTGTGTATTTCATCTTTGTCACTTCCCTTGTGGAAGGTGATCTTCTCCGGATATGATCTTGATAGATTTCGAATGTCGTACCCTTGGTGTTTTGAACAAAAATAGAATAATCTGCTGAGGGGTCTGTCATATAAATGCTCTGGTTGTTTTGAACTGTTGTCTGGTGGGAATTCCTTCAGGGGCGTTGTGCATAATAAAATCTGTATGGGCAACCTGTACTTGATGAAGAAAAACACTTTGCTGATGAATGAACCCTGATATTACCTTTTACTGTGCATAGGACCTTTTGATTGATCCTTGGGGTTTTGAATCTGGTGCTTTGACTTCTAAACCACTGATTTAAGGCTCAAGATCTTCATTATCGTGCTCTAATATTCTCTGCCGTGTACTGAAACACTTTGCCGCTCCATCTTTGATCCTGACAGGTTATCTCAGGTTTTAATGGTGCTGGGAAATTTTCAGAGTTGGATTCTACCCTTTGATGGAGAAAACCACCCTGCTGATGTATAAAACCTGTTATTCATTAACTCTGGTGCAAAAACTCCATGTTCTTGTATTTAAACATTGTAAAATCGTGACAGACTTTCCCATCTCTCTGTAAACCTGCAAAATACGCAACCTGTTAAGAAATCCATGGATGGGGCGGCGGATGATGTGGAGGTGGAGAAAGGTCGTGCGGATGACGATGCGGAGGAGAAAATCGCAGAGGGAGTGGAGACAAATTGTTCTGGCGGAGGTGACGGTCTGCAGAGAAAATTTTACTAAAAAACCTTAAAAAATCTGAATTTGGACGAAAATATACAATGGAACGGTCGAAAGTACGGTGAATGCACGTGGGGTGACATGGTGTACGGGAAGCCCAGTGGACGGATGACGTGGAGACCCGGGAAATGGTGGAATGGTCAATGGCAGAGGGACAAATTAGGACCATCGATCGCGGCGGGGATCAACAGCGGAGGGCGGCCCAGGGGTACGACAGCGATGGCTTTAACTCCCGCACAGCTTCGTTGATTGATGACCGTCGGATGGGGCGTGAAAGATCTGACGGCGTGCATTCATTTCGCTGCGTGACTCTGGTCGAAAGATAATGCGCGGGGAGAAAGTGGTTTTGCCATTGTACAGGGGACACGCGGCGGACGGCCAGTGGAATTTCTGGGCGACGGAGAAAAATCGCCCATGGCCCAAAGGCGGTGTGGAATAAACCGGCGGGTTACGAAAACAACGAACGAATGGGGGGGGGGGGGGGTGGGGGGTCCACAGAAATGGCGCGCTCCACACCGTCCGATCTACGGAGCAGATCAACGGTGGAAAATGCGCCCGAAACGATTTGACTGCAAATCGTTGATCTGTGGATATGGATGAACGGCGGAGATTTATTGAAAAGGGTAAGCACCCGACAGGTTGAGCATTTGGTTCCGACGCTTGGACGCATGGATGAAACAGAGGGTCAGGGGCCTAGCCCGAGGGGGCTAGGCTTATTATATGGTCAAAAGTGGGTTTTTCAACCCATTTTCAATGAAATTTATGATTTTTGGCACATTTTTAATGCATTTTCAGGCTAACAAGGGGGAACGATGGGTGAATGAAGGGGATTTAAGCATAGGTAAGGGGTGAAAGTGAGCTTTAGAAGGGATTTTTGGGGGCTTTCATAGGTTGATGGGGGAAATAGAGGGGAACAAGGGACTTTGACAGAAGGAGGACAAGGGGAAAAAAAAGAGGACATTTTGCAGGGGTACAAGGGGCAACTGCAGGTCTTAGGGAGAAAAACTAGCAGAGGGCACTTATATAAGGCACAGCACAGAGAGACTTCAAGGAGGATGGATTTTCAGGGGGAGAGGCATTCCTTGAAGGCTCCGCAACAACCTAGCCCCCAGCTTTCTTGTCAAGAATTTCATAGGGGGGCTAACAGTGGCTCCACATGGGGATGGCTTCTTCTTGAAGGAGTCAAGAAACCAGAGATGATCTTTGGAGTAGGCCAGTTGCCCGCTGCTTGGCACATCCCTTTTGTTTAATTAGCTACCACAATATGAATATGTTACATCAGCAGAAATATTTCCCAACCAATCTACCTACCCAGACTACAAGCCTAACATTTTTCTTCTTTAGGGTGCATTTGAGCTGGCAGACCCTTTACATGATTTATTTTTGAAACAGAAAGAAAACCTATTCTACTTCTACCCTTATTGCCCCATGAGACCAGATTAAACAGTTGGCCTCATATGCTTCTCTACCTAATCTAACATCTGCTGGGATTAAACTGTCCAACAGATTTCTTCTCCTACATTCTAAGACAGGAAATTGAAAAACAGCCAAGCCAGGATTAGACTGTCTGACTTGCTAGAGTGAAGGCTTGTAGAAAAATGCAAACAAAACTGTGAAGGCATGAAATCTGCAAATTAAAATATCCTTCTCTGTTTGTGACTCAGATTTTGAGCATATTAGAGTCACCTCTTTTCTTTGATTTCAGCTCTGGTTTTAGGCATGTTAGAGCTGATTCTTCCTTTTCCTTTGTTGGTCCAGATTTTGAGTGTGTCATGACCAGCTGTCTCTCTTTCTTTGGCTCGGGCTTTGATCATATTAGAGCCAATCTTTGCACCTTTCGGAGGTCCATGTTTTGAGCATGTTTGGACCTCTACCTTCTCTATTTTTTGGAAACATTTTCTCTATTTTCTTGAAAGTAAAACTGCAATGGTATGTACAATGGAAATGGATCTGGAAATGAAAATTAGCAGAAATTGTGTTTGAGCATCCTGCCATTGACAGGACCCCCAAACATCTCCGTACCATCACGTTCTTGTAAGAAAAATGCATTAGGACCCACATAAGCTCGGATAATGAATGGACCCTGCCATAAGCTGTCAAACTTGCCATGTTTACCTTTGTCCTCTCTTCTTGAATCCTATTTCAGAACTTTGTCTCCAATTTTGAAATCTGAAGCTTTGGTTCTTTTGTCGAACTGCCTCTTTATGTTTTCCTGCACTCTGACAGCCCTGCTATACACCTTCTCCCTTATTTGCTGAAGATGGATTGTTTCATTTATTCTCCTTATCATGTTGTCTTCCTCTGTCTGAATCTCCTTGACAAGCTTGATCACTGGTATTCCAAGGCTAGTAGGAAAAACTGCTTCTGCTCCATAAACCAGCTGGAATGGCAACATGCCTACAGATTTCTTTGTGGTGAGCCTGTCAGCCCACAAAGCATGTATCAAATTTTTATGCCATGACTTTTTGTTCTCTTCCAGCAGCTTCTTAATGATTGTAACCAGGCTTTTGTTAGATGATTCAGCCAATCCATTACCCTGGGGGTAATAGGCAGTTGAATGACCAAGCGTGATATGGTACCTGTGACAGAACCCAACCATTTTCTTGGATCTGAAGGCAGCAGCGTTGTCAGTGATTATTTTCCTTGGACAGCCAAACCGAGACAGGATGAAGTCTTATAGGAACCTAATGATGACAGAATCAGTGGCATTCCTAGTGGGTATGGCTTCTATCCATTTAGTGAAATAATCAGTGGCTGTTAAGATCCATTTGTGTTGTCCCGAAGAGGAGGGGTGAATCTCCCCGATAAATTCTAGGCCCCATTGCATGAAGGGACCTTCCACTGTGATGGGTTGTAGAGGAAGGGGGAGGAGTTTTCTTTTACCTTCAAAGATCTGGCAGTTGTGGCAGGTAAGTATCATTTTATGGACATCATTAAACAGTGTAGGCCAATAATAACCAGCCCTGAGTATCTTATTTTTTGTGGCTTTCCAACTCAGGTGGCCTCCACACTCTCCAGCATGAAACTCATGTTTAACATTTTCAGCTTCAGTTTCGGAAAAGCATTTCAGCAATAGGCCATTTGGATTTTTCCAATATAGATTCTCATTCAAAATGCATTAATTTCTAGCTTTGAGTTTTATGAATCTGGCCTTGGTTTTGGACAGTTCTGGAGGGGCATTGAGGTGGGTGAGCACGTAAAGGATATCAGTATACCAAGGAGAGTTTTGAAACTGCTCCTCAATAGCTGGATGGGGCAATCCTTCCTGCTCATCTAAGGCATTTATCATATTAATGTCAAGGGCCTGCAAGTTTGATTCAGCCATTAACTGGGCCAGGCCTTGACCTTTGATCAGCTTGGTGTGTTTTATTTGAAGGCCGTATTCTAAGATCACAGAAATCCATTTGCCCCTTTTCCCATCAGGGTCCTGGGACAAGATATCTTTGACCACTACATTCGATACATAAGCAATGGTGTGAGAATGCAGAATGTACACCCTAAATTCCTTTAAGGCCTTAATCAGGGCATAGGCCTACTTTTCCATAATGTTGTACTTCAGGGGCGCGTCCCTTAAGGCTTTACTGAAGAAAGCTATAGGCTGTTCATTACCTTCTGAATTTTTCTGCAATAAGACTGCAGCAACGGTATGCTGGGAGGAAAATGAAAAGATCAGAAAATCTTTTGAGAAATCAGGGCTAATCAGCACAGGAGCCTGAGTGAGTGCAATTTTTACAGATTCGAAAGATTGTTTGGCTCCTACAGTCCATTTAATTCCCACACCCTTTTTCAGCATGTTTATCATGTTCCTAAGGTGTTCAGCAAGATTGGAAATGAATCTCCTCAGGAAGTTGATCTTCCCAATGAAGGACTGTAACTCCTTGATGTTTCTCGGGTGTGTGATTTGGAGTATTCCCTCAACTCTCTGTGGGTCTATCCTGATCCCTTTCTCAGAGATGATATGGCCTAGAAGTTTGCCTTCTTGCAGTCCAAACATAGTTTTCTTAGGATTTAAGGACAGACCATACCTTCTGCATTTTTCAAAAACTTTCCTCAGATGTTTTAGGTGTTCTTCTTCAGTTTTGGAAAAGACAGTCAAGTCATCTAAATAGATAACTATGAAGTGCCCTATCTCCTCTGAGAAAGCTATGTCCATCTCTCTCTGGAACGTGGCACCAGCATTCATCAATCTAAAGGGAATTTTCACATACATGAAGGTGCCCCATGGGGTGGTAAATGTTGTTTTGAGTTGATCTTCTGGGAGTACCAATACTTGGTTATATCCTAAAAAACCATCAAGAAGCGAGATTCTCTTAGAGCCCACTACCTTCTGTAAGATGTGTTCCATCCTAGGCAAGGGGTAGTTATCTTTCAGGGAGGCTCTGTTGAGGTTTCTGAAGTCTATGCACAGTCTAATTTCCCCTGTTTTCTTCCTTACAGCCACTAAGTTTGATACCCAATCAGAGAACCTTACAGGAACAATTATGCCTGCATCATACATCTTTTTAATTTCCTTTTCAACTGCAGGCAATTGTTTTGGATTGATCCTACGGAGTTTCTGTCTGAAAGGCTTCTGATTTTCCTTCAAGGATATCTTGTGTTGTATGATGCTGGTGTCATAGGCCTTTAAGTCTTCATAACTCCATGAAAACACATCAATGAATTCTTTAAACAGCTCAATGTATTTCTTGTTCATGTCTGTAGGTAAGGACTTAGCTAGTTTAATCATTCTGGGTTTGTTTTCAGTGCCTATGTTGCATTATTCAACATCGGAGTCTGCATGTTCTATAGTGGGATTTTTTGCTACATCGTCAAAATAAAATAGGTCCTCTAAGGGTGCTAGGCCTTTGGGTATGTTCTTGTCTTTGGCCTGCAGCACCTCTATTTCTGCACTATCTTTGTTTTCACAATTTTCGGTTGGATTTCCAGTTTCCTCAGAAAAATAATTTATTTCTACGTTACAGGGTGTTTCTTGTTCATCTGGGGGATCCTCATTTGGGCAGCTGTCATCAGATTTTGAGTCTGAATCAGAGAATTAAAACTCGTTTCTTCCCACCAGAAAATCTTCAATCTGTTTGTCTCCTTCAAAGACCTGGCAATATTTTTCGTTGTCTGGCACTGCAGGTCTGAATTTGGTCTGAATGATGATTTTTTGGTCAGCTGGAGCCTTAGGATATGAACTAGCTAGGCAAGGTAATCCGTTTGCAATGAAATTTTGACTCCTAGGAACAAAAACTAATTCATATTCCATGAAAGTTTTCAATATATCCATGGCGTCGTTCCTATATGCCCTTAAACGAGGATGTTTTGCTGCGTACTCACCATTCACTTGTTTGATCACTAACTCAGAATCTCCATGCACAGTTATCCTACGGGCCCCTAATTTTTTCAACAGAATTAAGCCCAGGATAAGAGCCTCATACTCTGCAATGTTATTTGTGCATTTGAAGTGCATATTGACAGCGTAGCTCTCTGCATGGTCATTTTCTATGTTACGTAGCCACGCCCCTGCTCCAGCAGTTTGCCTAGTACAGGACCCATCGAAATTCATCTCCCACAGGGGTTCGCCATTATGTTTTGTTGTGGGGTATGTACTAGGTTGTGGGTTTTCTTGTTCTTCATGTGGTGTATCGGTCTGTGGGGTGTGACTAATGGCCTGACTGCATTGTGTTTCTGGTTCATCCTGAGTTAGGCTCCCACCACATATTCTGCAGGTTTCACTGCTGTTTTCTTCTTCGATTTCCTCCAAAGCGTCCATTATGTTCAGGTCTGTGCTTTCAGCCTCTACGCTTGTACCCATGTTTTCAGATTCTGACTCCTCCAAGGATTCATCATTACAAAGGATGAAGGAGTCGAGATCCGTATGTACAGAGTATAAAGGAGATTTTTCAGGCTTCTCGGGGCTGCTGACTAAGAATTTCATCTGCGCTTCCCTATACAGTCTTCTAAGTTGGCCAAAGATAGTGACAGTGGCATATGAACCATCCATCTGCATTGTTCCTTGCAGCTTGGCTCCCCATGATCTAGATAACAACATGCCATACTTGGGTGGCACATTTTCCACCACCACATCCATGACCATGCACTTAGTAGGAATCTGGGTCAAGCTCACACATAAGTCTTTGATTAGCCCTAGGCACTTCACTCTGCTAGAGTCAAATGAGTATAAGTCTTTGTAGGGTCTGGTGATTTCTAGGCCTAACCTTTCCATCGCTACCTTAGGCATTAGATTCTATGACACTCCAGAGTCATGCATGGCATTATGAAGGATCTTGTCATGAATGTTGAGACTGACATAGAAAGGTGGAACCACCCCTTCCTGAAACTTTCCCTCAATATTTGGACCAAACAAGAGGGCAGGTTGATCATCACTCAAATTCATAGTGTCGTTGTTTTCCCCCAGATTTAATGCTTTCAAAATTTGGCCTTTATAAACATTCTGAGTGGCCAACTCAGATAATGGTACAGAGATTTTGATTTTTGCAATCTCACTTTTAAGATTGAAAGTGGACTGGATCTTTGTAACGCTCAATTCTGTTTTATTTGCCACTGCCTTAGTAGCTGAATCAGTTTGTGTTTTCTCACTATGTACAGGGAAAATAATCGTTTCATCAGGAGCACTAACTGCAGTGCTAGTGCTGCTAGTTGGTTGGCTTTGTTTTTCAATATTTTGGTTGTCTTTTTCTTTGTTTTTCCCAGAACTTTCAGCTGTTGTTTTGCTATTTTCGGCAGTCACTTTAGAAGATTTGTCAGGCCTTTTCTTGATGGTAACCTCAGGAGTCTTTGTTTTGGAATTTTCTTGGTTCTTTTTTCTCCTAAGCTCATACTGTTCGCTGACCTGCATCATGGAATTTTCGAATCCTAATCTGTAATCCTCAGTTTCTAACCATTCCTCATCCCAGTATGATGGTGAGGGCTGATCTTCTCCTGAATCAAAGTTAAGGACTGGATCTTCTGTTTCAAACATGTTTATTGTATTCCCTTCAGACTCTTCTACGATCCCCTCATCTTCATCTAAAAAGTTTTCTTGGAATGGGGGAATTACTTGTTGATCTGACTCTCTCTATCTGTTGGGAGCGTTGTTGTTTCTTCTAAAGTTCTGGTTCTAGTTTTGATTCTGGTTTCTGTTCTGATTGCTAACTGTGACAACCATTTTATTCATCATTTGTTGTAGCTCTTCCATGTTTTTAGACAATTTGTCATAATTTGGATCAGAAGTGGAGGCTACATTGTCATCCCTATAGGTTACCCTCCTCTCAGACCTCAATCTTGCTCTTTTCTCAATCAAATTTGCCTCCATGTTTATAGCCCCTTTCTGCATGTCTTCCAATGTGGTGTATTCTTTATCCCTAAGCTCATAGGCCATGTCAGCATCAAACCCATCAGGGTATTTTGCTAGGGCCATGCCTTGTGGAGGTTTCATATGTGGAGGGAGAGCATTGTAAATGCTGTTAAATCTCATTGTGTAATCATGGACACTCTCTCCTACATTCCTTTTAAGGCTCATGTATCCAGCTAGGAGTTGACGAGGGTTTGCCCTAATTTCCCATTTGTCTATGAAGGTCTGATATAATGTAGGAAGATCTTGGATACCGCCAGGAGGTAAGCTTTTAAACCATTTCTTTACATCACCCCCTAGGCTTTGGGCAAAGATTCTCATTTTGACTGATTCATCGTCAATTTCCATGTAATCAAAGGAATCCTCCATCTTATCTACATGTTGCTGAGCTGTTATGGACTCTTTTGTAGTAAAGTGTGGGATTTTTTACTGATAATCATTGGGTAAGGGTAACATGGGCTGAGGTAAAACCAAAGGTGCATACCAAGCTGCCATGATGATATTTTGATGAGGTAAAGGGTTAACTTGAGCAGCTGGTATATGGATGACAGGGATGTTAGGACCAACGGAAGTCTGTTAAGCAGATCTAGGGTGGGAGAGCCCCAAGTTTTGAATAAGGTGGATATCAGGTGGTGTAGATGGAGGGGTTCATCTGTCCCTAGCGTGTTGACTGCTACGAGATGGTGAACTATGAAGCTCTAGGTCTGGCTGGTCTAGATGACTGAATGACCTAGTTCTTGGTAAACCGTTTGGAGGGTCTAGGTCAAGGAGAGAATGTAATAGAGCTGTTAGGTCTTCTCGTGCAGAATTAGCTCTATGAATGTGACTGGAAATAGTTGGTCTTTTAGGTGTAGGAGCTCCCTTGAGGATACTCTCCGGATTGTCAACTATTTCAGGTGGATCAAGGTTGGGATAAGCTCTGGTGTGAATGGTCCTGAAAGCCAGAATGCTATTTCCTAGCCCAGCAGCTTAACCCTACTTGTTACTTCTGTTGTGGTTAATGTTGTTTCAAAGGCTAGTCTCCCAGTGGAGTCTAATGTGAGACCAGGTTAATCAGTAGGCCTACTGATCACCAGTGGGGTCTTGATCTTTTAGGAACTATGGAGTCGCCAGGTGGAAGGTTTAGGGTATGTCAAAGGGGTTACACTGTCCACCACAGTGCTCAAGCACTATCACCTCTCAAGAATAACCTCAAAAACAGCAAACTCCAACCAGAGATTGACTGGAAGGGCATTTACCAGATATGTCACCTCCAAAAGAGGATGAGATCTGGAGGCTACCTGGCCCTTTCCAGGCTCTGTCTAAGAGTATGATGGATACTCAAAAATGGAGGTCGATTCAGGAAAGGAGTGAATCACTGTCAACCTAACCAGAGATTGAAGGTTTGAATGCCTAGGGATGTTTCAAAGTGTGATGCACTCAATTTTTCCCCAGTGGAGTCGCCATTATGTTGGAGTTCCCATGTTTTGGCCAGGTTGACAAGACCTAAAGATGAGACAACATAGAACCACTTTCAGACCTTAGGATCTAGCCCTCCTAGGTCCAGAGAGGGATCTCTCTATGATAGTCAAAGGTTTTATGTCTTTGAAGCTCAAATGTTAAGGTTTTAGGCTAGTTATAGGCACAGGGTTTGTTTGTTTGATTGTTTGTGTTTGGTTGTTGGGAATTAGGAAAGAAAGGTCCTATATAAGACAAGGACAAGAAAAGAGGAAACTAGGCAAAGATAGATAACTCAGGGAACATCAAGGCCATTGGGAAATGGATTCAAGAAAGGGTTTACTCGTGTTCAATGTGCAAGCTTTCAGTTGGGCTAGTCATCTATAGCATTTGGATCTTAAAAGATGGTTGATGGAATGGAACATTAAGGACTAAAAGTGAAAGAAGGAAAGACAACCAAATTTCTGCCTATAGATTAGGTCAGAGGTCATTTAACTCCAGACCTGCTTGGGCATGCTCAAAGGTCGCTCTCAAAGAGGGAAAAAGGGGCTTCTTATATATCGGACCAGAGGTCATTTAACTCCAGGTCTGCTTTAGCAACTCCAAGGAAAGACGAGGATAAGTTTGACAGAAGGGATCTTAGATAGGTTTAATGAGATGGAAAGATCCTAGTGAGGCAGAGACAGGGTTCTAGACCTCCCAGTGTTCTCAACTCATCTAACTAAATCCTAACTGTTACACCATTTTTTGGTCATCTAACCTACTATCATTAGATGGTCCCAAGTACACCACATAAGACCAATTTTACCCTAAGTAAAATTTCTTTCACTATGTAAAATAACTTAATAAAACACATTTATTAGGTTGTTTATGGTCTAAACAGGAAACCCCAAAAGGAAATATTAAAAAAACCTATATTTGTTTGATTTTCCTCAAGGAATAATCAATTGAACAATAATTTAATTATTATTCCCGGTCATGTTTAACCCAAAACAAAGAAATTAATTAGATAAATCTTTATTTGTCTTATTATTTTCTAGGAATAATTATTTAAATCTTATTTAAATAATATTCCTTGTTAAATATGACTAAATCACCCATAAATAATTAAATAAATCATTATTTATTTGATTATCCTTCAACCACTTTCTTAAAATGATAAATAAATCATTTATTTATTTATTATTCACAAATAAAGGGATTTGACCCAAGTCAAATACTTTTTCCCTCCAACAAATATAATAAAATATTCCATAAAAGGTGGATCTAGATTTCGTTAATGTTATTTTAATCATGCACCAAGATCTAGAATGACCCAATATTTTGTTATAAATAGGAGGGTTTGTCCTATCATTATTCACCTTTTGTTGCCTATTAGATCACTCTGGATCTATACACTTGGTCACATTCTACATTATTTGTTGTGTGAGCTCCCTTTGAGTTCTATCTTTGTCTGGGTTTTCTACACCAACAAGAGAGAGAGATTCTAGATCTGAAGTGCCGAGGACTTCCAAGAACCCATCCCATTGAGGAGAATTGGATACACCTTCTTGTTTTCCTCCCAGGTGCCCTTAATACAAAAAATTCTTTCAAAAAACATTGTTCTTGTCTTGTCTATTGGATGTATGGAGCAAACTCTTGATTTTACTGCTTAATGTCTTTCTATGCATAGATATGGTTTTTTGCAGCACTTGTCCTAACAATTTGGCGCAGTCTCCTGCTGCCATTTCCACATTGGAACTCCTCCAATCGTGTCCTTCCCAAAAGAAGGCTCTGCTATCTGCTGTGGGCACTGTAGATCTTGCCAATGACCAAATGATTGTTTTCGATGCCCATCAATCAGAACATCCTCCTCTTCCTGCTTCCGTAGCCTTCCAAATCCCAGTCAAAATCCGGAACACTAACGTTTCTCGGTGCATAATTGATGAGGGGGCATCCACCTGTGTGATGTCCGCTTCGGTTTAGAAGCAACTCAGGTCTCCTGAATTAGCCCCTTCCACGATCACCCTTCGAGTGTGGGATGGCCACGCCTCCCAGCCCATTGGCCTCTTCCGTAATTGTCCTATCACTCTTGCGGGAAAGACTGTTTGCGTTGACGTCGAAGTCATCGACGCCCCTCTAGACTACAACATTCTCTTGGGGTGAAGCTACACCTGTGCCATGTCCGCTGTCCCATTTGCGGTTTTTTGCAAGATGCCTTTTCCTCACAATGGAAAGATAGTCACCATTGACCAGTTGACTTATCATGAGCCAAAGTCTCAGACCTCCCCTGAGACGACCATCTCTTCTGTAGCCAATAAGAAAACCATCGATTCCTTGACCAGTGTCTCTCCCGGCGTCTACAAAGACTCCTCTTTGCTTGGAATGTTCCCTGGTCTACCTCCTCCTCCTATCTATGATCCAAACTTATCGAATGTTTGCATGATGCAATCGTCTCGGGTTGCCCTTAAGCGACCCGCTTCGGCTAGTCAGCAACCTCCGACTCAACCTCGCCCACCGCAACCCGCTCCTAGCCCTTCATCTCATCCAGTCGGACCTCCTCCTTTTAGCCCTTCTCCTACAAATGGCATCCCTGAACCCCTCTATCCTTTTGGATCGGTTCCCCCAGGCCTCAACCACCTCGGAGCGGTCCCTCCTGGTCATTATCCTGCTGGTCAGATACCCTTCCTGGCTCCCCCTCCCAGAGTCTATTCAGTCCCCGTAATGGCCACCCTCTCTCTCCCCAACCTGACCCTGGGCATACCCGTCTAGTACCTTGACCCTCCAGCCGCTACCCCGCCTGGTCACCCCAAACCCTACCTTGCTTTGACACCGGTTCAATCGGTCCCCCTCGCTTCCTCTGTTGCCACTATGCCCCCAGCACCTCCACAGGACCCTTCTCCTATCGCGACGGCTCCCGAGAAGAAAGGAAAAGCTCGCAAGGGGGCACCCAAAGACAAGGCCACCCCGACTGACCCGACCCTCCTCCGCCCGCAAAGCCTTGTGCCTTGTGTGATGTCGTCGGTCATGCCACCCATTCTTGTCCTGAATTTCCCCGTATTCAACCCATGGTTAAAGTCGCGTTCCCTGAGTCTACGGTCCCTGAAGCCTCCATTCCTTCTTCGTACGTAACCAAGAACCCCAAGACTATTCGCACCAACAAACCCTGTGCTCTGTGTGGTGTCCATGGCCATTATTCCCACCATTTTCGTCACCTCACGCATTACTGCGCCTCTTTAGAGGTAGTTCGAGAGTATGAGGTTGAAAAAAATCAATCCGCTTCTCCCATACTTGTGCAGTATGCTGTCGGTCAGTCTGAGGGTCCACCCGCTCCCATCGACATCGCCCCCCCTGATGTCCAGATGTCCGAGCCTACCACCACCATTTGCTACCTATCATCATCCATGAGACCCTCGGAGAACATTCCCTCGGATTCCTTCCCTGATGGTTCGCTCGACCCCCCTTCAACGACCACCCTGGGCTTAACATCCTTTGATCATCTGTTTATCTGTTCCTCTGTCATCCCCCGTGACGATCCGTATGTTAGCATTTCTTCCCATACTGATGATCTAGGTAGCTTTGCCACATCATGTGGTTTCCCTTCCTCTCATCATCCCCTCTGTTCCCATCAGGATGTCCTCTTGGAAGCCCTCTCCACCCATGACCTCATCCTTCCCGCCCATAACCGGGATAACACCACCCCTATCCACGTTGACCTTCACAGCCCGAGTCCCAGCCATTCCTCCTATAGCCCTCAGATACCGCCATCTAGTCGTATATGAGTCATAGCCATCCTTCCCATCGCACTCCCTCCCGCAGTTGCCACTCGATGTCTCCTATACACTCACGCTGCCGTCATTGTTCCTCTTCCTCCCATTTTTTGTTCTGTACCACCATTCCGCAGGACCTCCTGTCCACACCCTATATCGGTTACGCTGATGGTGCAATTCGTTATTCCCGGAATCTCACCTCAGCAGGTTGGGCCATCTTCACCCCCTTGCATGCCCTTGTTCTCTCCAACGGGGTCTGCATTGGTCCTGCCACCAACAATCAGGCCGAATACGATGCAGTGCGGGGTCTTTTAGCCGATGCCCTCTCTCATCGCATCCTCCATCTGCATGTTCGTATAGATTCCTTGCTTCTTTTCATGCAACTAAATGGTGTCTATCGTGTGCATAATACTGTGCTTTTTAGAAGATATTTACGAGTGAAAGTCTTGATACGTGAATTTGAAACCATAACTTTCAACCATGTACCTCGAGAACAAAATCACTATGTAGATAGCATTGCAAACCATGTTCTAGATTGGAATTTATCACACACATTTTATACAGGACAATAACAAGAATAGTCATTAACAAGATGCATATCCATAATATGTGTCGCAAAACATGTGTTTAGAGTCCATCTACTCTGATACATATGACATGCCCATAGCATGTTACAAAAAACTCAAAACTGGGGGCACCACTCGCCCCTACATACATACTAGGGAGCACCACACGCCCCACACCTAATCACTATCTGGCGGATTCCGAGCCAATGGCTCTGCTCCTGCCGCTCGTAGATCACGTATCCCCTGACCGGCCATCGCCATGCGCCGCATAACCCCTCGCCATTCCGAGGGTAGACCAATACATGGATCTATGTACTGGTCGTCTAAGTCTTGCCACCCACACTCTGAAACACCGGTCAAAAACCTCTCACATTTACGGCGGATGTCCTCCAGGAGGGTGGCTGCATCCTCATTATGCGCTACTCTCGCTCCACTCGGGCCTGCAGCTCCTGATACTGCAGGTCGTCCCATATATCCGGCCGGTTTTACCGGACCTGTATCTGCATACCAAAAGTACATGAATCAGTACCGTATCTACTGTTCAATAAGTTTAACATGCCCAAAAAAGAATAGTCACTTGTCACTTACCATCGGGCCCCCATACTCGACCAGGCGAAAGTGGCAGGTCCGGATCCCCACAATAACTCATCCGACTATAGGGATAGTCGTCTATGTATAACGGCATCTGATCCCAATGGGCAAAGAACTCCGGTCGAAACACCCGTCCAACTGCCCCTCCTCCTCGTCTACACAGTAGTCGCCCCCACCGGCGCATCCTGGGCTCTCTCGGGCCCCCATCTGGGAGCTGTATACGAGGTTGTAAGGTCGGGATCTTCTCAATAAAGGAGCATAATAAAGTCCCATACGAGAAATCGTGGTTCACTTGCCGCTTGCAAAGCGACAACTGTCGTTTTAATGACACCAGCATCATTTGGGCCCACCCATAGTAGGTCCCACTCTACACACTCTCCACAACCATCATCTGCCCCCCAGTGATGTGATGGAACGCCTTGTTGCCCAGGATCCGCAGCACCGCTGCGGCCACTGCACGGGTCTCCAATCTCTCCAGGTCCCCGATCGGTATCTGTGTCCCTTTGAATTGGAGACCCGGTCGACAATGCCGCTCCACAAACTCCATGATGTTCCACCCCCGCGGTAACACTGGCTGTGTATTTCCCACCATCCCAAGTGGCAGGAGACCAGTTAGGAAATACACATCCTAGACTGTTCGTTCGATCCTGTGCCCCTGCACTACAAAGACCTCATGCTCTGGATCCCAATAACTGATAATCCGGGCCAACAAGGGCTCTCCAGCTCTCATCAAAGGGTTCTCCAAAAACTTTAGAACCCCAAACCTGGCCAACACACAATGGACACCCTCATCTGCCTGGATCTCTGCCAGTAATGTACCCAGGTCTCTCTCTCTCCAGTTAACCCGTATATCTGCCATATCTGCACAAAAACATCATCTTTGTCAGCATACAGATAGGGAATACTGTAACCAAACACAAAAACCCAACTCTCAGCCATAAAACAGCACTAAAATCCCCTCATCTTCCAGGTCGCACTTTTCTGCCAAATCCTGGGACAGGTCACACCTTTTTGCTGAAAACCTGCATCCCAGGTCGCAGATTTTGGCCCAAAAAGTGCGACCCGGTCGAAAAGATGCAAGAGGGTTTGTTCCTGAGATTCTGGGCCCTAATCTGAACTTTTAAACCATCAAAATGAAAGAGTAAGGTTAGGCCTCTTACCTGCAACTGACATATCTCGATTCCAACGGTCGGTTTGTCCGCTACGCTCGCCGCAAGATTTAGGGCCTTCTCTCCTCTCTACCTTCACCACAGCAACACTAGCAAATGAGTGAATTTGGAGGGAAACATGCCTTATTAAAAGAGAACCCCGGTTTTTCTTTCGCCTGCTGCGACCACACCGTAACTCAGTTTGACAAACCGTCCACACCGTTGGAAGGCTCTCACCGAGCCCTATAATGGGTATCTGTTATTTTTTTGTGATTTGATACTTCACCAGGACACATTTTGTCCAAGAAGGGTCACTTCACCTCCCCCAAAAATCGGATTTCCTCACTTACAACACTTGTCCTTGGGGCACCACTTTGCCTCCATACTTGTCTTTGTTCGTGTCGATTTTCGTCATGAGATACCATCTTATACTCATGTTTCATGGTCCCCCATTGGACCTTTACTGTGTGGTAGCACCATCAATTCACCCTTGTTTAGAGCATCCAAGTTGGGTCATCATCACATTCATGGAGTCTATCCCGAGTCCCTTTGTACCCTGCTATAGTCCTCCATCCTTCATTTCTTGGTCTCTCTCTTGTGTCACACATTATGACCGTCAGTCCCACTATCCCCTATCCCTCATGATATTGTGTCAGTTGCTGCCATGTCATTCATGTCCTTTATGCTCTAGCAAGGGAAGTTGTCCATTTTCTACTCAGTCCCCTCCATTCCATCATCATCATTGGTATTAGTCTGTCAGTCGCTCTACTATTTTCTCTCGTGCCTTAGCTGAGGATCTCTCATTGCCTCACCTACGACGGACCTCCTTCTGTCAACAACAACTCCTTCATTCCAGAGGACATGTCTAGAGATCGGTGTACCTTGGTTCCAGCTTCCACTCTTGTTCGGTGCCTCGGATCAGGCAAAGGGATCTCTCATTTCCCTTTGACTTGATTGTTTCTCCACTTCAGCTCCTTTCAGTACGATCGAGATCCGTATGCTTGATGGTCCAGTGATGCAGCAACAGCTATTGGTGATGCCCGGGTGTGTGTGAGATGTCTCAGCCCTCATGAGGGGGTGGCCCTGCAGGTAGCCCCCCAAATGCCTGGATGACCTCTTCATTGCAGCCTTCGATGCAGCTCCATATATTTGATGATGTCGGCCTTAGACGCTTGCAGCGCCTCTTTGATTTGCATGTATCAGTCAGATTTTGTGAGCCCTTCCCCGCTTGTAGGGGGAATTTGGGTTGTATTTGTATCTCATGTACTCAGATATTATTGTATAATTCCTGGCTGTTATCCCAGGCACAACATGTATATGGGATCCCTCATTGTATTTATATCTGGCTCATGTTTATGCCGACTGTACTTTATGGTTCGGTCCCTTGTTTATTGGACACACTATTCTTTTGTACTCTGTCTCGGTGGGCATAGGTATGCCTTCCCCGCCGCCTTTAGCACAAGTACCCTCTCATAAAAAGAGACTTGTTGCACCTGTAAGTCTCGTCTCCTCAGGGTCTAGTTCTTCAGCACATTAGTCTACCTTACATTTCTCTCTCTGACTTCCCTTTTTGATGTCTAGTGATTGAGTTCTTACAACGTACTTCGGTCATACGATTTTCTCCTAACACTCGCACGCTGGGGGGCAATCTGTTACACCATTTTTTGGTCATCTAACCTACTATCATTAGATGGACCCAAGTACACCATGTAAGACCAATTTTACCCTAAGTAAAATTGCTTTCACTATGTAAAATAATTTAATAAAACACATTTATTAGGTTGTTTATGGTCTAAACAGGAAACCCCAAAAGGAAATATTAAACAAACCTATATTTGTTTGATTTTCCTGGTCATGTTTAACCCAAAACAAAGAAATTAATTAGACAAATCTTTATTTATCTTATTATTTTCTAGGAATAATTATTTAAATCTTATTTAAATAATATTCCTTGTTAAATATGACTAAATCACCCTTAAATAATTAAATAAATCATTATTTATTTGATTATCCTTCAACCACTTCCTTAAAATGATAAATAAATCATTTATTTATTTATTAGTCACAAATAAAGGGATTTGACCCAAGTCAAATACCTTTTCCCTCCAAAAAATATAATAAAATATTCCATAAAAGGTGGATCTAGATTTGGTTAATGTTATTTTAATCATGCACCAAGATCTAGAATGACCCAATATTTTGTTATAAATAGGAGGGTTTTTCCTACCATTCTTCACCTTTTGTTGCCTATTAGATCACTCTGGATCTATACACTTGGTCACATTCTTCATTATTTGCCATGTGAGCTCCCTTTGAGTTCTATCTTTGTCTGGGTTTTCTACACCAACAAGAGAGAGAGATTCTAGATCTGAAGTGCTGAGGACTTCCAAGAACCCATCCCATTGAGGAGAATTGGATACACCTTCTTTTTTTCCTCCCAGGTGCCCTTAATACAAAAATTATTTCAAAAAACATTGTTCTTGTCTTGTCTATTGGATGTATGGAGCAAACTCTTGATTTTACTGCTTAATGTCTTTCTATGCATAGATCTGGTTTTTTGCAGCACTTGTCTTGATCAACTAACTGCAGATCTGAAGATATTGGCAGCCACATTTGATGTTAGGGCTATAAGTTATGCATAGCTAAAGTGGTCTTTTTTCGTACGCTTCGACAAAAGATTCATACTAACACTAACAAGAACATCTAAACATAGATTTCATTAATACATACATCAGAGAGCAGGTAATGACATCCACTACACTGGTTAAATCAATTGAAATCAATATTCAGATACACATATAAGCAGAAAACATAAAGGCTGCGAGAGCAGCAGCATAAGGTGCCTATCAAGGGTAAGTCTTATGCCAAACTTCTGATGCGAGCTTGAAGAAACGTAATGAAGTGAAAGCAAGTCAATCACAAATACAGAGAAAGGAAAACATCACCAGCTGCTTTAGATCAGTATCCAAAGAAATATGCTTGTCATATTAAAAACAACACCAATCAGGTACAACGTTGCCCACAGCTTGAACATTCAGTCTGAATACATCAAATTCTCAGCCTATCTTACAATGTTACACAGAGAACTTGTCTCAAGAGGAAAATGCTTGTAATCTACTGATATCCAATCAACAACCTTTACAATAATTTCCTTCTGTGCTTTATAGCAGAGGATGAACAAAAGATCGACTGAGGTGGTAGGTGAACACTAAATGTGATATTAAACACAGAAATGAATGCAGGGCCGAAGCCCATTTTGTTTGATTGCTGTGTATTTCATCTCTGTCACTTCCCTTGTGGAAGGTGATCTTCTCCAGATATGATCTTGATAGATTTCGACTATCGTACCCTTGGTGTTTTGAACAAAAATAGAATAATCTGCTGAGGGGTCTGTCATATAAATGCTCTGGTTGTTTTGAACTGTTGTCTGGTGGGAATTCCTTCAGGGGCGTTGTGCATAATAAAAGCTGTATGGGCACCCTGTACTTGATGAAGAAAAACACTTTGCTGATGAATGAACCCTGATATTACCTTTTTCTGTGCATAGGACCTTTTGATTGATCCTCGGGGTTTTGAATCTGGTGCTTTTCCTTCTAAACCACTGATTTAAGGCTCAAGATATTCATTATCGTGATATAATCTTCTCTGTCGTGTACTGAAACACTTTGCCGCTCCATCTTTGCTCCTGATAGGTTAGCTCAGGTTTTAATGGTGTCGGGAAATTTTCAGAGTTAGATTTTGCCCTTTGACGGAGAAAACCACCCTACTGATGTATAAAACCTATTATTCATTAACTCCAGTGCACAAAATCCCTGTTGTTGTATTTAAACATTGAAAAATCGTGACAGACTTTCCCATATCTCTGTAAACCTGCAAAATACGCAACCCGTTAAGAAATCCATGGATGGGGCGGTAGATGGTGTGGAGGCGGAGAAAGGCCGTGTGGATGACGATGCAGAGGAGAAAATCGTAGAGGGAGTGGAGAAAAATTGGTCTGGCAGAGGTGACGGTTTGCGGAGCGAATTTTACTGAAAAACCTTAAAAAATCTGAATTTGGAACAAAAATATACAATGGAACGGTCAAAAGTACGGTGAATGCATGTGGGGTGACATGGCGTACGAGAAGCCCAGTGGACGGATGACGTGGAGACCCGAGTGACGGTGGAATGGTCAACGGCAGAGGGACAAATCAGGACCGTCGATCACGGCGGGGATCAACAGCGGAGGGCGGGCCAGGGGTACGGCAGCGATGGCTTTAACTCCCGCACATCTTCGTTGATTGATGACCGTCAGATGGGACATGCAAGATCTGACAGCGTGCATTCATTTCGCTGCGTGACTATGGTCGAAAGATAATGCGCGGGGAGAAAGTGGTTTTTCCATCGTACAGGGGACATGCGGCGAACGGCCAGTGGATTCGCTGGGCAATGGAGAAAAACCGCCCATGGCCCAAAGGCGGTGCAGAATAAACCCGCGGGTTACGAAAACAATGAACGGATTGGGGGGGGGTCCACAGAAATGGCGCACTCCGCACCGTTCGATCTGTAGAGCAGATCAACAGTGGAAAATGCGCCCGAAACGATTTGACAGTGGATCGTTGATCTGTGGATATGGATGAACGACGGAGATTCATTGAAAAGGGTAAGCGCCCGACAAGTTGAGCATTTGGTTCCGACGCTTGGGCGCATGGACGAAACAGAGGGTCAGGGGCCTAGCCCGAGGGGGCTAGGCTTATTATATGGTCGGAAGTGGGTTTTTTAACCCATTTTCAATGAAATTTATGATTTTTGGCACATTTTTAATGCATTTTCAGGCTAACAAGGGGGAACGATGGGTGAATGAAGGGGATTTAAGCATATGTAAGGGGTGAAAGTGAGCTTTAGAAGGGATTTTGGGGGGCTTTCATAGGTTGATGGGGGAAATAGAGGGGAACAAGGGACTTTGACAGAAGGAGGACAAGGGGAAAAAAAAAGGACATTTTGCAGGGGTACAAGGGGCAACTGCAGGTCTTAGGGAGAAAAACCAGTAGAGGGGACTTATATAAGGCACAACACAGAGAGACTTCAAGGAGGATGGATTTTCAGGGGGAGAGGCATTCCTTGAAGGCTCCATAACAACCTAGCCCCCAGCTTGCTTGTCAAGAATTTCATAGGTGGGCTAACAGGATCCATGGGGCAAGTCACTTATGTCAAAGGATATCTTAAGGTGATTTATGGAGTGAAACAGATAGGAAGTAGAGAACAAAAAAAATGAAGAACAGTGCACAATAAATTTTAGGGTCCCGTGATTTGGCTGATTTGCAAGCCAAATGAAAGTGTAACATCAAACCAATCTTTGGAGTCCAAGGACCTAGCCTTCCTGGACTCAGAGAGGGCTCTCTCTATATGTGTAAGAGATATCTGTGTGTTTTGATTTTACGCTAGTTATGAAGTAGGTTTTTTGGTTTTGGTTTTTAGGTTGTGAGGGATGAAACTGATCAAATATATAAGATAGGTAAAAAGATGTCTGATCAACTGGGATATGGGGTCGAAAAGGTCTAGAAAGCTATCAGACGGTGATACAAGGCTGTTGAAGGGCCGATTTGATTCGAGGTAGAAAGGATCTTTTGGAAAAATGGAATAAAATGGACATCAAGTTTGGGAACAACAAAGGATTTCAAGCATAACTAGTTTAATAGCTGACATAAACATGGTAGGGCAAACCATTAATCATGAGAAATGTAACTATAAGCTAATCAATACATAGAAATAAACATTCAAGCCATGCATAGAGATATATAACTCTCTAACTTTGGGAAATGACTATCAGACTTCGGGGAAATACACTTAAGAGAGACAAAAAACTCAAATCACTATGCCGGAATGCCTAAACATAGTACTTAAAGTTATTGGGCACTTTGAAAAACAAGATTGCATAGTCTTAGGCAAAGGGAAAGATCGGAACAAGACCTCCTTGGTTCAACAAATGAAAATCTAATCAGTCAAAGAGAAATTTCAAGGATGGAGCTATGGCTAGCCATGAGTAAGCAGGGTGTACCGTAAATCATACTTAGCATGCATAAAACCATGAATGAAATAAACAACAATATCCTTAAGTTATTAAAGAGAAATCAAGAATTCTTTAATGTGACTAAGGAATAAGAAAACATGGAAGCTATGAAGAAACAGGAAATTTGAGGTGCCTCCAAGGGCATGTCTCAAATTTGTTCTCTACTGATCTATAGCAAGCAAGAAACATGTATTCATGAATGGAAACTAGAAAACAAAACAAATAAAGAGACACTATACCATTCTACCAAGTCATGGAATCCAACAACAATCCTCTTTCATCATCCAAGAACATCCAAGAGACTATCCAAGAGCATGAGACAACTATTTCTTCCAAAGCTTATATGACCATATATTGCTTCTATCATCAAGTTCAGCATTGTTTACAATGAAAGCCTTTTGAATATATAGGCTCAAGTGAGGAAAACCTCTTAGTTCAATTTGCATTCTCATTGGCCTATTCAAAATATCTAAACTTGTCCTTTAGGCTTTGAAAAGCCCAAAGCACAAAACATCTCACAAAATATCTAAAAATGCTAAAAGAGGAAAATAAATTGACTTTTCATAACTTCTCATGTGCAAAAATAGCTAAACGCACATGAGGAAAAAACAATTTTTAAATGTTCAATTTTTACAAAAATACTCAAAAATTATATCAGCAAAATGTCCCCTGACTTGCCGGCAAATATTGGCAGCCTTCCCGATGTCAAAACGAGGCTCATGATAGCTCGTTGGAAAGCTATGAGTGTCTAATTTCTGGAGAAACTATAATTTTCCCAATCTGATGCCTATAAGTTTTCCAAAAATAGGCCTGTGCATAAAAAACCAGAAAATAAGGTTTGCTGATAGACTGGGCAGAGCGTAGAAAAAGCGAGCATTTTTCGCCGTTTCGGGGGATCAAATGATCTTCAAATGTCCTGAAAATAACTGAGTGTGTGCTCATGAAATTATGGCATCAAATGATACCATTCTCCTCCTTTTTTGATCTCCCAAACTGAAATGGCGAAGCTTATGGGTTTTGACCAAAAACCCAAAAATGCCAAAAAACCAAAATATGTCGAAAAACGATCAAAATTGGTGAGCATGACCCTCAAGGGTTCTCAACAACATGTCATGAAGCAGAGGCCAAAATCTGAGGTTGTGATATGTCTTTCCTCACTTTCCATGCCAGGCGCTTCCCTTTAGCCTCCTTGAGCTTTTCTTGAGCAGCCTTCAACTTGCGCCAGGAAAACTGATTTAACTTTTTGTAATGCCTCGTCATTCTCCTTTGAAGGTCTAAATCCCTCTTTTCCTTCTCCAATTTCCTTTCCAAGTGGTCATTGACTCTCTCAAGCCATGCCTCCTTATTGTTCTCTATCTCCTTTTCAAACAATTCAGTGAGAGGGGTAGATTGGAGAAGGGCATTTTCCTCTTCTTTTTGCTTCTCAAGGGCCTTTTTAAGCCCCATGGTTCTAGGCCTCTTTCGCCTAGGATGATATTCTCCTTCACTTTCATCAAACTCGCCCATGAGTTCTTCCAACCTTGCTTGGGCTTTGGAGGCCTCCTTCTTGTACTTAGTCGCCCGTGTCTCATAAACAGCCATATGGACACTCATTTGCCTATTTTGGATTTGCAGAAATTGATTGAAATTCCTTGCTCTATGAAGATCATCCTTCAAAGCATCAATTTGGCCTTCTCTATGGATTAAGAGGTTTTCTAGAATCTGGGCCCCATCATCACTATCATCTCTTTGGACTTGGATGATGTCAAATGCACTCTCCTGTTAGTGACTTCCTTCTAGCTTGCCCTTCCCTTTGCTTTGGGTGGCTATTCTAGTGCTCTTCCTCCTGGGTAAATCAATCATGGGCTTCCTTGGAAAATTTCCTTTACCTCGGAGAGCCCTTGTCACATTTGGAGTGACCACTCTAGGCACTCTCTTCTTTTCTGTCTGGGGCTTGGACTTTTTAGGAAAAGAGGGCATGGCCCCTTTACCTTTGTCACCTTGTTCCTCTTCCTTTTGAGTTTGTTGTTCTTCTTGAGGAGGATGCTATTCTTCTTGAGGAGGTTGTTGTGTATTATCTTTTGGCTGCCCTTGCTCATCACTGCCATGCCATTGTTTATCATCTTCATGTTGCTACTCTGTCTCATAGGGCTGATATGTGTCCTCTTTAGGCTGCCTTTGCTCATCACTATCATGCTGCCCTTGTTGCTCTGTCCCACAAGGCTACCCCTGTTCATCCTTTTCCTATCCTTGTTCATTATCTTCATGCTGCTGCCCTGTCTCACCCTCACTGTCATGCTGTTGTTCAACACTTTCCTCCTCCTTCCCTTGCTGCTGTTCAACACTTTCTTCCTCTTTCCTTTGCTGTTGTTCATCACCACTGTGATGCTACTCTTCATGCTGCTACCCTTCATCCTCTTCCTCATTATCATGATCACTATCTTCTCCCTCTTCGGGATCTTCTGCTTTTTCTGTAGTAAATTTGAGCTTTTTAGGAATAGGTCTGCTAGAGGAAGGCGGCGGACAATGAGTAGGAGATGTAGGGGATGTATGGACTGGAGGGACAGTGGAGAAATCCAGATGAGTGATGAAAACATCCTAAGAGACCTCTCTCTTTTCAAGCTGATGAAGAATGATGATTTTGATGAGAGAGTGATGGAAGAGACAGGATGTTTGCTGTGAAGGAGGCTTCTTTTGGATAGTGGAGGCCATTTTCTCAATGCTTTTTTGTACGAAGAAGGGAAGATTTAGAAATCTGGCCCTAGTGAAATGCATGAGCAGTCGAATGTGATATGCATAAATTCGGAAGAATCTTCCCTCACAAGTGAAGTACTTCATGATAATATTCATGAGAGGGGCGTAGCTGGCTAAAATATATGATAAAGGAAAAATAGAAGGACATGATTCTTTGTGTTCAGGCTTTAGGAAGGGTTTGTAATCATCTGAGTGCAAATGGCTTTGCTTAAACCATTTCTCGCAAATATAGGGAATTTTAGTGGCTTTGGAGATGGATCTTGGGGAGAACTTGAAGTCAAGGTCTGCCAGCTGGAAATGCTTATCTTGAAACCTCAAAGCGCAAAGGTGCATCAAAGGAGAAAAAATTTTCACCTCTTGCACCCTTTGGCAAAAATCTAAACACCCGACCTCATGGAAATTGAACAAGACTGATGGGTGTGCATTCACTTCTTCGGTGGAAATAGGCTCATACCTCTTATGCAATCCACTCCTATTATCCTGCCTGGGAGGCATCTTGTTATGGATGCTCTCTGCAAAACCAAACTGCCTCAAAAGGTTTTCAAGAATGGGTTCTTCAAACAAAACTCTGTCTTCTCTGTCAATCACTGTTTGATCAAGGTAAATTTGCCTCAAAGCTGTATAAAATGTTTTCTTTGGTATAAGGTCCCTGCTCCTTGAAAACACTGTTCTTTCTCTTTGTATGCCAATCAACAAACAATTTTAAGAATAATCACACAATCAATTTAAAATACATACACAGTCAAATGATTTTCTGAGCTTGGATAAGGTCACAGAGCTTTTGGTGTTTTTTACGTGAGCACAAAAAGACCTGTAGCAGTCAAACAAAAAAACTCCTCACCATCAACATACCCTCCTTATACTTCACTATTTCTCATACCCAGTTTTGCCCAAAACACCTTCAAACTGATTTAGCAACTTTACTCATTTAAGGTCTGCTTTATATAGTAAAGGAGAAAACACCAGTTTTTTGCCCTTTTTTACCACATAGAGGAGACCTTTGGAATGACAAACACCCTTATACCATGATTACTACTGTTTGGCCATAGGCCCACTATTTCATTTGTTCAAACACTAGGTTTTCTACTTTTAAAAATTGCCTCTACCTTTCATCATTGTTTTGAGGGCAGTCACTAGGCTTTTTACATCAATAGAAACGTACCATTTTTACCAAGTATGCCTTGGACAAACAACAACACAGAATTTTCGAGTTTCTAACATAAAATGCATTTCTCCTTACAATAATCAACACTGTGATTTATATCATGAGCTTCATCTTTTCACTCTCTTTTAGCAGTCTTGAAAAGAGCAACGAGGCACACATAATACCTTTAAAATCGATGATGGCGCTTTTTGAGGTGTTTGATCCGCTTCAGGATTGGTTTGGAGGCACCTTGAATGTTGAACACATGCGCGGCACGTTTAGAATGAGAGAGTGCCACACAAACCAACTGTTGGGTCACTTGTCAGGCCGACGTGACCAACGCCTACAGGCGTGCCATGCGCTGCTACAGGTGCGCCGCGCGGTTGTGTATTCTTGTGGAAAATGTTTTCCTGAACGCGCTGCGCAAGTGTACAGGCGGGCCGTGTGATCGTCAAGCCCGAAAAATTGATGAATTTTCCCAAAAAATCATTTTCAGGTCTATTGAATAGCAAGAGGGGATCGATGCCTTGTGCTTTTGAGAGATTAAAAGGGGTTATAACGGTCCCTCTATCCTTATGAATGCAAAGAAGCCAACTACCTTTGAATTGAATTTGTGAGGGTTTCGAAGACTTCTCTCTTTAAACCACTGCCTTTGTCCATTTGAAAAGAAAACAAAATTATTTTGAACGTGTTATGAAGGGCCCACGTTTTGAATAGCGTTGGTAAAAAGGCCTGTGCATATTAATTTAACCGTTGTAATAGCTATGAATCTTTTCCTCTTATAATAAAATCATTCCAAGGGTCAAACTCTATTCACTATGTTTACATATTTGAAAAGTAGCATCTGCCACTGTAGACACTTTAGTGATATTTTAAACATGGAAAATCCACTCAAAAATACACCAATGATTGATGAAGCATTTTTTTCCATTTGCAAGGAGATGGCTTGTCTCTTTAAGACTTGATTGGTAGCTTCTGTTCCTTATGATCATATCTGCTTGTGAGAGGGAAAATTGTTTTGAACCCATATAGGGACTGTAGATATATCCTCCAAATGATGTTTCTCTTTAACTGTGATTGAGGCCTAGTTGTATTCACCTGAGTTTTACAATTATCTGTCCATCAAGAAGGCATTTCTTCTAAAACCTTTCCTCTGCTCAAAATGTACCAGCAAGGTATCTTTGACCTCTGTTATAGGAGCAGGCCTTCATTTTGAAGCAGTGTCATGCATCATTTTTTTTTTGAAATTTGTTCTAGAACCTGGAAAAACATGCCATAATACTTCTTGCATTTTTATGAAAAAATGTGTTTAGTTGCAATACCTCTTTTGGAAAACTTAAATACAATTTTCCTTCTTGTCCACTGTGATGAGTTATTGAAAGACATTCCCTCATGAACAGGAAGAAAAGTACCCTTTGAAAAATAATTATCATTCTTTGGCCTGTGTCATGACCCATCTCATCAACCACTTTTAAACTCTGTTTTGTTTGAAGGAATAGAGACTAAATGTTAAGCTTGTTTATCATGGAGATGAGCTTTTTGTAGCTTTTTAAGGAAATCACACCCCTCAGCTAAGTTTGTACATTTCTTGGCTCTCAGACTGTCTTTGAAAGCAAACCCTGATAAGAGATGAGGCAGCTTTCTTTGACATTTTATAGCACTCATGCTTTTCCTTCGTTTTTTGAGAAGATTGCCTTGCTCAGAAGCTTTCAACTGTCTTCTGCTGCTCTTACCATTTGTCTCTTGATCAGTCAAACCCGTAAATTAGTCACTCCTCTGGCCCTCTGCTGATGAATGAAGGAGGCCTATCTTGACAAAATGCTTGATGTCCTTTCAACCTCTATCTAAATCAAAAGAAGCATGTTTTATGAATCATACTGAAAGTGGCTTCTCTTATACATGATGGCAGAGGTTAGTTTGAGGCCAAGACTGTTGGATTTCCTTTGGCCATCTGCTTTCATAAAATTTCTTCACTTATGATCAACCTATAAGCTTCGTCTTGTAATTAAAAATATAATGAAACTCATGCAAACCAACTTTAAAGTCCACTGCTTTACCTCTGCCTTTAATCATCATTTTCATACAGAGACCTTCAGTTGCTATCTCACTGTACTTCAAAGTTTGTTTTCACAGCTAGTGAAAAACTCAAAAACAGACTTTACCTTTGGCCCTCTACTTATAGATGAAGGAGGCGCTCTTAGTCTTCAACCCTCTACTTATGAAATGAAGGAGGTTCTTCAGTCTTCAAACCCTCTGCCTTTAGATGAAGGAGGTTTTTTAGTCATGGCATATCATCAGTCCTTTGATAGTGTTATTTTTCCTTTCACTATCCTTTCAGGCTTTGACTGTGATCGCAAGAGCTTAATGAAAAACTCTCTACTCTGTGGCTGCATCCCAGGCTCAATATCACATTGAGAAGAAGTTGTCTTCTCATGTGGAGCCAAATATTGTCTTCTGATATGTTGGTAGGCCTCTGTCCTTGAAAGATCCATTTAAGACACTGTAAAAACACCTAGAATTAGTTTGGCTTATGGTATATGAATTGCTGAGACTTGAGAGTGTATTAGTAGCGCGACCTAGGGCTGTAACCAAATTTATTTGTAGAATGGGAAAGTCTGTTATGACTGGTCTATATTAGATGGAGCTTCTTTGGCTTTAGGATAATTCGCCAAGGGATAAATGCCTAAAGCGCTACTTCCTAACTTAGGGGAGACTTTTTGGACAGATTTGGATTGTTTCTTTAGAGCTTATGGGCAGACTAGTATGGCTGAGGCTAGGTAGGATTTGATAATGAGGTTTCATCTCATCATGGGCGGGTTGAAAGGTAAGAGGGAAAAAAAAAGTTTATGGGTGTTTTCCAGCTGGCAAATTTGACAAATTTTTAGATCAGCTGCTAGAAAACTTGGTTGTTACAACTAGTCATCACCAACAAGTGAAAAATATTGATGACTAACAGTGGCTCCATTTGGGGAGGGAAACTCCTTTTCAAGAGGTGTCAAGAATTTCAGATCTTTGCCTTGTGAAGACCAATGCCTTATCCATTGGCACAAATTTCATTCTTCCTTGATGCTACTCTTGAAAAATGACAACATGATTAGAATCAATGTTATTTCTACCTACCCCACTACCTTTCCTAACATTTTTTCTTCCTTTGGGTGCATTTGGACTAGCTACCCTTTTGACAATATATATTTTTTCTTTTTGGAAAATGAACCTATCTAAGTCTACACTTATATCCGTCGAGAGTTCAGATTAAACTAATGAACTCCTTCATTAATCTACCTATGCTAGATAAACTATCAAGATTAAGTTGCTTGACAAGATTTTGTTCTCTAATCTAAAACAAGAAATTGAAAAGATGATCAAATCAGGGTTAGATAGTCTGATTTGTCATGTATTTGCAGCACGAAAGACAAGCTGCACACAAATATTATTTTGCATAAAATGGAAAATAGGAAAAAACAGGGCTAAGATGCACAATTTGTTTTTCATCCCCGCTTCCCTCTTTGGTTCTGTTTTGAGCGTGTGGAACCAGCATATTTTACTAATCTACTCTCTTTGATAAGTCAAGCTTACACCATGTTAACCATATTTTTCACTCACTAACTTATCAGCAAATAAATTTAAACATGTTCAACTATGATTAGGCTAGATAACTGAACAAGACATTTGAGTACTAGTAGCGACATTTAGACTTGTGCACTTTCTAAATGACCATTTTTTGGAACATGGGGCTTTTTCTATTTTTCAACTGCCCTCTTTTCTATTATTCTATTGTTTTTGAATTTTTTTGTTTTATCTATTTTTCAAACAGTGGTATATACAATGATTGAAAATAGTTTAAACTCAGAAATCTTGGAAATGGCGAAACTTAGGCATCTTATCTTCATAAGGATCTCCTACCATTCTTGGTCCACTCAACTCCTGAAAAGAGAAATTTGGAAAATTATCTCTTTCCAGTATGACATAGGGATTCATGCAAGAATCTCTGAATGAACCCATATCTTCCCGCTGTACCTCTTTATACCTCTAATTTATGCTCCTTCCTTTACTCTACATCTTCCTTAAGTAATGCATATACTCTTGGTCATTTTTGAAATAAATAATTACATCATCAAGGTATGTTAAAATGCAAAAATTCAGGACTGGAAACATGGCTTTCATGAGCATATTTTTGATATCCGGTGGTTTTGCAATTTTGAGTCTGAAACTGGAATTACTTCCAGCATACTGGAAAAAATCTTTGAGTTGTCTACTTTGCAAGGGAATCCTATGGCTATAACTTGAAACATTATCTTGCAAAGGCATATGATTAAAATCACTTATCATCGGTATATCATGGTCTTGGGTAGGAAGGATGGAATTTTAGTTATAGGGGTAAGCATTAGTGTTTCTAAAATCAAAACAGACCCTATGACCAGCTATTTTATCTTTGATTATTAATTATTGGTTCATATTTTTGTATTTTCGTTTATCGAAGTTGTTTCTTGGAGTAATCACTACAAGAAAAAAGCACATTGGTGAGGGTCATGCTTGTGACGGACCTTTAAGGTATGTCACCAATGTCACATATGGTGACGGTCATTAAAAAACCGTCACTGTAAGTGTATATAGTGATGGTCCTTTATGGTCCGTCACCAAAGACATTTTCAATGACACTTTTGGTGAGGGTTGTTAAAGGCCCATCACTAATTCTCTCTTTGGTGACACTTCTAGTGACGAACTTTTAATGACCCTCACCGATGCTCTTTTTGTTACTTTTGGTGACGGTCAAAAAATGTCCGTCATCATTGATCACTAAAAACCGTCACTGTGAGTGTATATAGTGATGGTCCTTTATGGTCGGTCACTAAATACATTTCACTTTTGGTGAGGGTCGTGAAAGGCCCATCACTAATTCTCTCTTTGGTGACACTTCTAGTGACGAAATTTTAATGACCCTCACCAATGCTCTTTTTGTTACTTTTGGTGACGATCAAAAAATGTCCGTCATCATTGATCATTCCAATGAGTTTTTAATGATGCTATGTGCCTGTTAATATATTTTTTGTCAAAATATAACAATTTAATACCATTATTGTTGAGCATTTTTTATAATTTGTCCAAGGCCGTAGTGGTTAGGGCCAGTCAAATTTTTAAGAAGTAATAAGCGTGTATCATTTCCCTCAAGTAATGACTAGTCAAATAGAGATTTCCTATGAGTCAACACATGATTCATATCTATTAATTTTATTATCTAGCAAATTCCATTTAGATAAAGTTCCACTATTATGTGTAGGAAACATATTATTTAATACATAATCGAGCTCTGTAAATTCTATTAATGAGAAAGACCTAACAATCCTCAACAATCTGGGCACACCTTAAATTAATGCTTTGGCACACACTAACATTTCTTATTACCCCACATGTCTTGGAACATCTTTGTACCTAGAACATCTTGTGATGAAATTGATGCCCAAGCACATGTTGGCATGCGCTAGCAAAAACTCTCCTAGCATGTGTTGGCATGCTGCATATAGTCCCTAGCATGCCCTGGAACACCTTGGTTGAATGCATTGACATACATTAGCACTTGGCACACAATGCCACTTGGCATGTATTGGGACCTATTATTAGTGTGCCTAGAATGCCCCTTTTCTAAAAGATAAATTCATGACTTATTAACCCTCTTATTGGTTCTTCCTTTTGTTGCCTTGACACATATTGATATACCCTAGCACCCTGCGCCACATCCTTAGCACCTAGCATGTATTTGCATATCTTGGCACTATTAATTGGCACATGATATAATTAGCACACCTTGGAACTCCCAAGCACACTTAGGGAATTCTTAACATGCCTTTATATTCCCTAGCATGCATTACCAATGCTTAACATACCTTGTCACTCCCTCCTTGGCATGAAAACTAACACTGACCATTAACACTAGTCTCTACCAGTACACGTTCCTCATATTCATTAACTTCCATGAATTTTTACCTAGTGCTCCCTTAATGTTTTTTCCTAGTACTCCTTAACACTCATAAACATGAATTATCACTCTCTAGCACACCTTAGCACTCTTCAACATTCCCTTCCACTTCATAGCATGCATAACACTAGTCCCTGACACATATTGGGGCTTGGCACGTATTGGCACTTGGAAAGTCTTAGCATGTATGGAATACATTGAGATGCCTTGGTATGATTTAGCATGGTTTAATATTAAATTTATTTATGATGATCAATTGTTGGAAAGTAGATGAGAAGCAAAAAAGGAATACTTGGTACTTAGAATGCACTAAGACTTTTCACTTGGAACCTATTGCTGCCTAGTGTTAGTGTGCCTAGCATGCCCCTCTTGGAAAAGGTAAATTGATGACTTATTAACCCTCTTATGTGTTCATTTCCTTGTAGTTTAAATTTTTTCTCCCTTTTGTTGTCTTGAAAGTCCTTGACATGCATTGACACACCCTTGCACATCTTCACATGCCTTATCACTTGGCACATATTAGCATGTTTGACATGTATTCCCACTATCTGGCACATCAAGGGGGTGAAGAGAGATGTAGTCCTAAAGTAGGTCGATTACAAGGGCCAAGTAAGGGTTGCTAAAGGGAGGTCATGATCATCCTCCAAGAGAAAGATCATCATGTGAGGGTTCAAAAGAATGTTGCATACCTTAATGGTCAGTTTGCGCTAGGAAGTAGGATGGAATATTGTTGGTTCTCTTCTGGCAGATCAAGCTTAAGAGAGGTTTCTCATGAGAATCTGGGCATGTGATTTCAATGGTGTCTTTGTGTGAAGGCAACATCAAATTCTGAAATGTTGAAATTTGCAACAAGAAATAGTGAGATTGGAAAACATAAAGGAAAAAAAAAATGCACTCACACTGGTGAGGAATTTTGATGCACCAGGAGTGAGGAATGTGGGGCGTCTAATTTATTTTTCCCTTAAATAAATTGGAAAATAAATTGTAACTTCATCTCATAACAACTTGTGTCAGTTAATTAAGTCATGATGACCAAGTTAGCTCAAGAAATTCGAGTTGAGGGTCTAATATGAGGCATCTAGAGGGATTCTAATATTTTTGGGATCTAATTGAAGTTGATGCATTAGTGGGGTGCAAGTGTAATTAACTCAATTAAATGAGTTAAAATCATTTTAACTAGTTCTAACTGAGTGGACGAGCTAGTGAGAGGTCCAGTGAATTAAATTATATTTAAATCACGATGAGTGATCAATCAGATAAATGATAATTCACTATTAATAGTTGCACGCATGTCAGTTTCGAGGAATACCCAGTTGAGACAGAGGTTAAAGGGAACATAGCTATCAGTTGTATTCAGAGAAATTTTCCCATGTGCAATTATAAAGTCATTGGGATGCCATGATGGATTGCGAAATCAAGGAAGACTGATTTTCCTAATTAATAAGGAGTTAATTCCCTAGGAATTGCATGAGTAAGGCAGGCTGAAGTAAGGATGATAATTGGCTAAGTACTAGACCGAGTTTTCCTAGATCAACAGGAGACAATTGACAGAGTGCTGGAGAATCTCATGAGAGATTAAGCATTGTATTGTTTCATGATTCCTTGACTTAATACACAATAGAGATAGAGGGGTTTTGATTAGTTGCTTTCCCCAAATATATCATGTTGTTGTGTGATTGGTAATTTATTTCTCTTACTTATATATGATTGTGCGATCGTGTTTTTTTTCCGTAAATTGTAGGAAGGATTTAGTATCTTGTTTTAGCAGATTGCAAGATCAGATTGAATCTCATTGGTTAGATTTTCTACATGGTATCAGAGCAGGAATTTTTTGGGCGACGAGTTTATAGAGAATATTTGAATATTTTGGTGTAAAATTTTCGAAAATAAATAGAATATTTGGATTCCTTGCGAAAATCTACCCAAATGGAAAAATAATCGGTCAAATCGGAGCTCGGATGAGGGAGATATCTTCGATTTAAAATCAACTCTTTTTAAGAAACTTTTTGTAACTTCGGGACAATTACACTGTGCACGAGTCAAGAACCTATATGCACTTGAGGTACCAAATGCATGCAAAGCTTTGAGGAGAAAGGCAGAAGTTATAGACTTGGTGGTTTAGAGGGAGCATAAATTACATCTCAACATGCATCCTCATGAGAAGCAGTCTCCTAAGGTTGTGGAGTGGCTGCCACAATTGGAGAAGCAGAGAGGAGACCGAGTGGAAGCTTCCACTCAAGCAGAGACCTCCATGAGGGGGAAATTTCGAGCCAGATGGGAAGAGGGAGTAGCCATACCTTGAGCTGTAAGGTGGGGTTATGTGTAGGCATAATCCCAAGATAAGAAATTTGGGCAAGGTCCATTGAGATGGCATGTCTCATGGATTGAACATGGCTATGAGGAGCCCACAGTATAGCAGTAGTAGGAAGGATCAGTTAGATTGATGTAGTCAGATGTCAGCAAGACAGAAATCATAGTGATAGATGTCAAATACTAGAGCACAAATAAATTTAGCAATAGTTCAAAGGGCACAGATGCAGATGTCAGCAACAGTGCAAAGAATCCAGTACTAGATAGGTGCAGTAGCTAGCAGTAGTCAGAAGACTTTGATGAAAAATGCATTATACTGATTCAGTTGTTCAGAGGCTATTCGGTTTCAGGAGTTGCAGGTGCAAACAACACTAGAGAAGTGTAGCATGTAGAACATTCCAAAGGTACCGGATGGGGATAGATTGAATTCCTTTCTTGTTGAGAGGGAGTGTTGAAATTTGCAACAAGAAACAGTCAAATGGGAGACTAGAAAGGACAAAAAAACATGCACCCACACTGGTGAGGAGTTTTTATGTACCAGGAGTGAGGAATGTGAGGCGTCTAATTTATTTTTCCCTTAAATAAATTGGACAATAAATTGTAATTTCGTCTCATAACAACTTGTGTCAATTAACTAAGTCATGATGATTGAGTTAGCTCAAGAAATTAGATTTAAGGTGATCGAGGTGGATATTGGTGGCCACCCACCTATTCCACTTGGGCCCTCACCATTGTCTCTTTCAGTTTTTCAGTTTCCTTAATTATAGCACAATTTACTATTTTTGTCAGTTTTTTCGGGTCCTGAACTTTCAAAGCCATTTTGAGGCCCCAAACGATGTTTTTTGGGAATGAAAGGTTTGGTGAGGTCATAGAAACCATATTAGTAGTTGTAGTCCTCAGAGAGATCTTTCTAACGAGGTATCATGTGCGTCAAACGAAGATCATATGACCAAGTTACGACCCCGGGAATTTGGCTACCCAACTAACCTCAACGGGGCCCATAAAATCTTGGTGTTACATCTCCTCAGGATAGGGTTTTGTTTGTTTAGGGTTTTATCTTATTTTAAATAATAAAAAGACCCTTGATCCTTATTGTAACACAATTCAGAGGAACATAACTATCAGTTGTATTTATAGAAAATTTCCCATGTGCAATTATAAAGTCATTGGGATGCCATGATGGATTGCGCAATCAAGGAAGGTTGATTTTCCTAATTAATATGGAGATAAATCCATAGGAATTGCGTGTGCAAGGCAGGCTGAAGGAAGGCTAAGAATTGGCTAAGTACTAGACTGATTTCTCCTAGATCAGCAGGAGACAAATGGCAGAGTGCTGGAGAATCTTAAGAGAGATTAAGCATTGTGTTGTTTCATGATTCCTTGACTTAATAGAAAATAGAGATAGAGGTTTTTGAGCAGTTTCTTCTCCAGATACATCTTGTGTTGTGTGATTGATAACTTGTTTCTCTTACTTATATGTGATTGTGCGATTGTGTTTTGTTTCCACAAATTGTAGGAAGGATTCGGTATCTTGTTTTAGTACATGATTACAAGATCAGATTGAATCCCATTGGTTAGATTTTATACATGAAATAGAAGAGAGGGTTGATACCATCTTTCCTTGTGTTGGTTAGTAGGCTGCAAGTTCTGTGATAAAGACCAACATAAATGGAGGAGGGCTTGCACTGTAATTTAGAGCCATAACAAAAGTCGACGCAAGCGTAATATTGACTGAGTTAACCCTAGTTTGAGGGTCGACATTGAGATCTGAATTTTATGTCAAGATTCAGTCAAAGAAATGCCCAGAATCTATGGATCCATATAAACTAGGTCGAGTCTCTTATGGAGGCAAGAGTCATGTTTTTTCTATGTGTGGAGAGGTTTTTTTCTACAAAAATTAGAAGTACATCAGTATAATGCCCTAGTTAGGACAGTTTCCTAGCATGTTTAGTTCATAAGGTATGACCTTAAGACTATGACAAATTTGCGTAGAAGAAGATGGGTTGTGACCCTTAGAGCGAGGTTTATTTCTGCAATAAAGACCACAGATCTGGAAGATGGTTTGCAGATTTAGTATGTGTGGAAACAACAGATCCAAAGGAGGGTGGAACTTGAGCAAAAGATTGAGCATGCAGAAGAAATGTGCCATATGAAGAATGGATTGACATAAAGAGGAGTTGATTTTGGTTGACTTTCCATAGAGTTTTAGACAAAGATATGAAGAAACCTATAAACAATTAGTATATGGACTATTAGTGGCTGATTTGTGACCCTAGTTCAGTCATATACATATTGTTATAAGTATGATAAGAGGAGTAGTTCATATTTGTTCATAGAGTGGACAACAAAGATCAAATTCTCGATACATAAGAACAATGACCTTGAGAGGACTCAAACCATTGTTAGGTGGCAGATTTGAAGAACCCTAGATGAAGACAATATTGTGGGCCCTAGATCAGTAAAAAGAATTGACTGTGGTTGGGGAGATTGATGGTAGGCCAAGTACAGTTGGAGGGTTGTTAGGTTACTATCAAAGAAGAGCCCCGACTCTTGTTATGGTGAAGGACAACAAAATTGGTAGAAGGGCAGGTGTATAGGGCCTAAGGATGTGCAGACTTTGAAGGACTAAAGTAACATTCAAGTGGGCCAACCAACTAGCCCTAGTTCACTATATTGTAGAGGATTGATTCAGTGAGAAGAAGGGCAGCCTCCATAGCCCTGGACTTCTCATCTTGGAGATGTAGTATGGAAAAAGTGGGCATACCAAAGAGTTTTTCACAAATGGAAATGTGAACAACTTGTTACCACTCAAACTAGTAGTGGATCTAAAAGGGGTTCCTAAGAGGGCAACTGTTAGGACAAGGGAAACGATGGAGGCTTAGCCCATTGTCACCACAGCTAAGGCTCCTTACTCTTCATGGAATTTCACCGATGGGTGGAGTCCCGGTAATTTAGGAAGTCACTTGTAGAGTATAGGTCAATGAATAGGTGGGAAGTGACCCTTGAAACCCTTTCCCTAAGATAAAATAAAGAGTGGGACTTGATTTCCTTTTAAGCAAGGGAATTATCTTCTAGGGAGAGAGGAGGGGGATTGAAGGGTTGAGGGAGAAGAATAAGAATTATGAAGGGAGTTCTCAATCCCTAAAATCCTTTGGGAACTTAGATTCCCAAATGGTCCTCGATGAAAGGCCTTTGACACCAAATGGGACCACACGGGGCCAAGTGGACCCAACCCAGGTTCGGGGATGGAATTTAGCAACCAATGATGTTTCTATCCTGGATAAGGTGATGGGAAAGGATCAGACAAGTGTTTTTACTTCGATAGGTCAAATTGATCCTACTAGGTTCTATCCTTGGGAACACCTAGGAAAAACTTGATCCTAGAGCTAGGGCTTGAGGTATCCAGAGATTCCACTGTCGGAATTGGCCCATGTTCTGAGGAGAGTGAGGGCACCTAGCAATGTAGTTTCCTCTAGGAGATAGAAGTTTTCCTCTAGCTAGATTCCTGGGAAATTGTTGCCCTAGGTGACCTAATGGGGCTAGACCTAGGGAATGTGAAAATTTCCTAATCTAAGAAACCCTATTGCAGTATCTTGATTTAATTCTCCTACTTGAATTAAGTTACAAGTTAATTTCTGAAATATTCAATAAATTAGCGAAGTAAATAGTAAATACAACTAGCAACCTACACATACAGATCAAATACTGAATAACATGCTCATAGACAAAGTGACACACAGATTTTCTGGAAAACTATGCCCGGAAAAAACCCAATGTGGGAAAACTGATGCAGCTAGCTCTGGAGGGTTTTCATTATTATGTAGAATATAAGTACAACAATCTTGGGCACCAAAATTGGTTCACCCAACAGAGAAATAAAAATGACTGTAATACGCTACTCTGAATCCCTCTATGTTAGCCTAACTAGCTTGCGTCGGCCTCTGCGCTACTCAATAAGGGCCTGTGTCACACTTGAAGGGCTTACACTACCCCTGCGCTGCCCTGACTGGGCTTGCATGGCTCTTGCTGCCTTTGCGCTACCCCTGCTGGGCTCTAGCTAGACTGCGTGGCTCCTGCTACACCTGTTACTTTGGCTGGCTAGAATTATTAAGCAGAAAAAGCATAGGTAAGAAAGAAGGAACTAGCCAAAGGCAACACATAACAGTCAGAAAAATTGAAGAAATGAAATGAAAATAGATCAATGTCCACAAATAAATGAAATATCTCAATGGGACTAGAGAGTAAAAGATTTGACAGCAACAATAAGTGCTTATAGAATCAACTAAGAGAACAGAGGAGACTAATTCATGAGGTTAAAATGTTGTATAATTGTTGGCTCAAGAAAACTGTAGAATTGTTAGAGTAAATCTCTGTAGGTACCATTAGTTGGTGATCATCGATAATCATTTCATTTCATCAAATACCCTGAAGAATGGGCCTTACAAGCTATTTGTGTAGACAAACCCCACAGAAGTTGTGTGATGGAAAAATATTCACACTATATTGAAGAAAACACCTACCAAATAAGGATGGCATTTCAAATGGGGCAAGAAACAATAGAGAGATAGAAATCAATAAAGTTAAAATGCTAGGGAAACATGAAAGCAACTAGGGAGCATGGTAGAAAGCACAACAAAGAAAATTATAAAAATGGAAAACCATACAAATTAGCACCCATCCAAACATCACCACAATTTTTTCTTCAACTCTAAATCTCCAAATTCATCAAATTATATCCTGTATTCAAACCTGATCCTCTCTGTTAGGCATTCTTAAGATAAGTCTGAGAACTTACTACATAACCATCACCTACATGTTGTCATGATCTTATTCTGTGACCAGACAACCTACTTTCGTGAAGACACGGAAAGGTAAAAACTCTCAGCCAAGATTTTCCATACAGCCCAGGTTGAGCAACCACATATACAACACCAGTTTTTTCTCTTCAGATTTGTAACTTAGAAGAGCTTTGTTTGACCACCTTCGGGTTGCTCCCAGAGTCACCCAGGCAAGCCCTCTCAACATCATCCTCTTCCATCTTTGTGTCACTATCTCCCTCTCTTACCCTTCTCTACCTCTCTCACTACTCTCCCTATCTCTCTCTCCATTCCTTCTCTCCCCTCTCCTTCAGTTTATCTCCAACTCTCCCTTGTGACTCCCCTTGTCTCGCCACCTCTATCAATCCATGTCTTTATTATTCCTTCTCATATATATCTATAGTTAATATATATCATGACATATTGGGACCTATGATTGGGTTAATTACGCCTTGTTGGAAAGGTTAAAATGGTTAATCTTCGATAGACAAAATGTAGATCAGATATTTCATCAAAAAGAGGGAACCGTACCCTATCTTCCAGGCTATGCCTATCAGTCTCTTGGCCTCTTCTTGCTCTCACATGAATGTAGTCTTGCTTGACTGGTGTAGAAGAAGGTTTCACATTATCAACTATTTGTTTGGGACAACTTTTAGTTGTTTCAACACTGCAACATTCTTCAATCTTATCCTTTAAACCATCTTAGTCTTTTGTACTCTCTTCAACTTTGTAGTACTTTCCATTCCTCTCAGTCACATATGTTTCCTTGGTCTGTTAAGGGACAAGGTCGACAACATTAGGATGTTTTTGCAATAAACAAGGGTATTTCCAAGACACAGTCAGGTGGATCAAGAGTATAAGAGCCAAATTTATCATGAATGTGGGACACTCAAACTTAAGATTTTCTAGAGTAGTCATGAGGTGCAGTCTGGTTATTAAGACTTCATCAGATGGCCATTCTCTGGACTTAAATTGTGTGACAACACTATGGCTGAGTTTGAAATTGGAGATTGAACATACATTTGGTTTGATTGCAATAGACATTTTCATCAATAAATGTAAAGCAATGGCTAACAAATACTATAAATTAATAAATAAAGAAGACATGGCAACATTAAGCAACAATACTTACAAAATTGTTACATTGAGATGCAAAGAATAAGCAACTATTGTGCACAAACAGAGACCAATGAAACTATCATCTTAACCCATAACCCCTTAAACAATAATTCCCAACCCCTAACCCATTTAACCCCCTAAACCTCTAAACCCCTGACCCATTTAACCCCTAAACCATAAACCTCTAAACCCTTAACCCCTAACCCCTAAACCCTTAACCCTAACGCATTTAACCCCCTAAACCCCTAGTAAATCGCTAACCCATTTAACCCCCTAAACTCTAAACCTATAAACCCTTAACCCCTAACCCCTTAAACCCTAAACCTTTAAACCCTTAACCTTAGCCCCTTAAACCCTATTTCAGTTAAAGAAGTTCCCAGAATCTATGGGTCCATATGAGCTAGGTTGTGTCTCTTATGGAGGTAAGAGTTGTTATTTTTGCTATGGGTGGATAGGGTTTGTTCAAAGACAATTCAAATATAATTATAATGCCATAGTTAAGGAGGTTTCTTAACATGTTCAATCCATAAGGTATTCCCTTAAGACCGTGACGAATATGTGTAGAAGAAGAGGGGTCGGGAACCTTGGAGAGAGGTTTATCTCTGCAATATATACCACTAATTTGGAAGATGGTTTGCAGAAGTATGTGCGAAGATAGAAAATACAAAGGAAGGTGGAACCTGAGTAGAATATTGGGTAGAATAATTGTGGCATATTATGAGGAATGGATGGACATGAAGAGGAGTTGATTTTGGGGGATTTTCTAGAGAGTTTTGGATAGATATATGAACCAACCTATAAAAAATTAGTCAATCGAATTTTAGTGGATGTTTTGTGACCCTAGTTCAAGCATATACAAAGTGTTAGAAGGATGATAAGAGGAGTAGTTCAGATTTGTTCATAGATTGGACAACAAAGAAATTGGTACACAAAAATAGTGATTTTGAGAGGACTCAAATCACTATTAGGTGGAAATTTTGGAGATCCCTAAATGAGGGCAGTGTTGTGGGCACTAGATCAGTAAAATAATTGACCATGATTGGGAAAATTAATGGTATTCCAAGTACAGTTGGAGGGTTGTTAGCTGACTATCAAAGAAGAGCCCCAAGTCTTGTGCTTGTGAAGGAAAACAATACTGGTAGAAGGGTAGGTGTATTGGGCCTAATGATGTGCAAAATTTGAAGGACTAAGGAGTTGGAAATGAATAGATCACTCATAAAGACAAGGCATGTCTAGCCCTAATGCACAAGGAGTGAACCCTCAATATAAATACTTTGTTTGTCAAACAAACTCAATTGTGTCAATGTAGAATACTATACATAAGAGAAAATAAAATGATATTATCCACATCAGTGCTTGAAATAACCTCAAATTAGCCATGGGTAGTGATCCAAAGGGTGAATGTGGGGAACTATTAAAGTTACATCATGTTTAAATTTCTTTTACATTGTGAGGTTGTTCTCCAATAGGGTTGAAGCATCATCATAAGGAAGCATGTCACAGTTTTGTTGGGGAGCGATTAAAGTTGTAACACAATTCAAGTGATTTACACCTCAAATGTAAATGACATCATTATATGTTTGTGTCAGGTTGTTAGAGAGGCTATTTATAGACAATAAATTCAATGTACTTGGACTTCATCTTTTTAGGGCCTCGACTGTAACATGGATTTGTATCAGGAACACTTCATGCAAATGAAAGGGGGCCTTTTTGTTTAACCACATACACTCAAGAGTATCAGATGTTTCCCTTCATATCTCGCTTGGTGCGTTCAAAGTGGGTTTACATTCATGTCGAGTTGAAACAAATCATAATGACCTTCCTCTTCTTAATAACATCTACTAGCGTTTCCATTTGTAGATGCCCCCATTTATTATGAGATTCAAGGGATGTTCTATTGTCTTTATCAACATTTGGACGAGTCGTTATCTACATTCTTTAAATTCATGTCTATAACTTTTTATGAGGGAGGTACTTGGATTTATATCTTTATATAAGTCATTGTGTGACCTTCCCTTTTAGAACTCTTCCAAGGGGGTCACCTCCTTCTATATTTCCCTGCCTACTTAGGGCCAAATTGACAAACCAAGATTTAAACTTCTTCAACTACAAAATTAGTGAGGCATTGTACCTCTTCTTGACCTAGACCTCAACGAGATACCAAATTAGTGAGGAATTGTACCTCTTCTTGACCTAGACCTCAACAATACATCTTTCTTCAGATATACTTTAAGAATTTCCCACCATATATCACAAGTTGGATGTCATAGGATATGTTACCCCATTTTCTATATGGGCTTTTAGAGGATATTTTAAAATTTGATTGTCATCTCAACCCCTACGATTCCTGTCACATTGATCATTTTTCATCTAATATATATGGATCTATATGTAATTCATGAATGTATCATTGGTTTGCTGACACCTTGCATTAGCCATCTAAGACACTATGTGTAGGAAGAAGTTCCTTTAGCTACCACATTTAGTTGGATATGCATGATCCATGTGTATATGATATTATGTCCAATGTGTACTATTTTTATTGTGTTCACTTAAACACTATGTTCTAACTATTGATTGATTGACTATAAGTTTTAATCTGAGTTATTCCATGGTGTTTCATAATTTTGCTTAGAGAAGTGTGTCATCTTGATGGTTTGGATATATTCTTGGTGATTTGAGTAGGTGCTATACATTGATCTTATTGTACCTCTTAATTCCTTTAATAAAAAATTATCCCTTGTCTCTCTTAACAACACATGTGAAGGCCCTCTAATTGGGTATTTTTAAGCTCTAAATGAACTTCCTCAAAAACAAAAAACTAACTATACCTACTTAAATTTATTGATAACATTATTCATAGATTTAAAGTTAATTTTCACTACCTTAAAGGTTGATAGATATTTCCGAGCTCATGTTCATTTTCTCTCTTTATATGAACATTCTTACTTATATTAGAAAAATATAATATAATTTTGATTAATTAAAATTCTTACTTATATTAAAGAAGTATAATATAATTATGATTAATACTCTAATGAGTTTAACGTTATTTTTACTCACATAAAAATAAAACTTGATGAAAATATAACCGACCATAGCAATTTATTTGACTACCTATTAAAATCTAATTTGATGGCTACTATAAAATTTAAATCGACCTATTAAAATTTATTTTCCCGTCGATATTCTCCTTGCCAGGTCTGGGACAGAATTCGGTGCTCCTTCTCTGCTCATAATTTTTATGATTTCACCGCATATTCCATACCTTTCTTTGACATTAAATTATTCTATCCACTCTACTAGATTTTTATCCGAAACTTATTATATCAGATCTGGGGTCACTCTTTTTCGATCTTTATCTGAAATCTTCTTCTCCTGATTTGGGGCTTTTGCTACAATTCGGAGCAGAAAACATGTTCAAGAACTCCGAATTTGGCTATAGTAAACTATATTAATTTGTCATTTTCCTTCAACCTTTACCTGCTCGCCTTCATCCAAGAGGCTCGATTGATATTGCCACTGGTGAAAATCCTGCCAGTCAAGTAGCAAAATAGACTGGTCTTCGTGAGATGGATGGATGGGATCGCTGGCTTCACCAATGAATGAGGTAAGGATTGATGGATTGAGGAATGAATAGATAAAGAGGATGTTCTAATGTGGTCTAATTAGTAAGTATTAGTAAGTAGTCGAGCTCCATCTATTTTATTTGTGTTTTCGGTGGTTATAGCTTCTACATATGCACGTTCATACTCTTCTAGGGCTCTGCTACAACCTCTTCATGCCTTCGGAATTTTTCCCATAGAGTATTAATCTTAATGTACAACCGATCCAACCATCCAACCTGGGTGTTAGCTGCCCGACTGGATAAATTAGGGGCATTCACCTAGCATCGGTGGGATTAACCTTTCCATTCCTCAATGCTTTAATCTGTTGGGGGTTAATGTTACTAGGCCGGCTTGCTAATCCTTTCGAGTTCTCCAATAACTTTGATACAAGGGTTTCCACCTTCATGTATTGTCCCTCATCTTCTTGGATTTCCACATGAGGGAGCTGGACGAAGCGGATATCTAGACCCTGTGAGGACTTTATGCATTCAGGACTGGATAACATCCATTTGCATGTAATGAACGCAATGGTGAATCCATGGTGTGCCAAGAGGCGCTGGGCGAACTCAATGAATGGGATAAGATGGCCCATTCCTCCGCTGGGAAAAATTGCACCCTTAGATAACTCCTCACCATAAATTGTGCCTTTACAATTTCCCCTGGTAAGGTGTTCTTCATGTCAATTTTTTATTTGACTTTTGCTTTCCGTAAAGCATGTTTATGTCATCTTCCAAGCAAGGGTGTTCATCTTCCAGGTCTCTCTTCATGCTTACAATATCTAGACTTGTGTTCTTGCCTTGGATGATGGATTGTGGTGGGAAAAATAGCAAGGTGCATGGCACCCTAAGTCTCTTGTTGCAACCTGTAATTATCACTAAACTCCATGAATTTCTGCTATGTTACTGAGAGAGAGATGCCAATAGAAATGCAAAATAAGCCTTGCATTTTCAGGGGGTAAGAGGGGACTATTTAAGGCTTGTAAAGGCCAGAACTAGAAGCCACAAAAATATGGTATTTTTTGATAGGGTTAAACAAATGAATTCCAGTAACGAATTTGAGGAATTTTCATTAACCTGTTTTCTTTATTTGTGGAATTTTCTTGAAATAGTTCATGAGGAGCGAACATGCGACATGGGGGTGTGAAACCATAGTCGGTTTATTTACAATGCCCTACTTTCACTGACCTGCAAGCCCCTTTTGTGATGAGTAAAAACAATTTTTAATTTTAATTGTCTTTTCAAATAGTTGTGGGTGGGTCTGACATCTTAGATGCTGAAAAATATTTGTAGACTAATATAGAAAAAATACAGTTCAGGAACAATGATACTGTAACTTCAAAGTTCTCACCCATTTATATAGGCACTATGTATAAATCTCCTTTTCAGGTGTGTGTATGTGTGTGTATATAGACGCCCTATTTCGTAGAAATTTGTTGTATCCTTTGATGTGTGTGTATATATAGATGCCCTGTTTCGTAGAAATATTTTGTATTCTTTGATGTGTGTGTATATATGTACCTTGTTTCCTAGAAATCTGATGTATTGTTTGATATGTATGTGTGTATGTGTGTCTATATATGTATATACTCTGTTTCTTAGAAATTTGTTGTATTGTTTGATATGTATGTGTGTCTATGCATCTAGAATATATATATATAATGTGCTCTATTTCCTAGAAATCCATTGTATTATTTGATGTACTGAAACATGTAGTACCCATTTTGTTGTTTGAGGTTGCGTAGATCTGAACAGTGAAAGTAAGGAGGTAATCTAGCATCAAAGGTTTTAATGTCAAAACTCCACCAGATTTGAGAATTGATCTCATCCTTCTCTCAATCTGCCATTTGGCATGCCTTGCAAACCTAAGTTTTGTCAATTTCATTTTCCTATGTGATGATTATTACCATCAAGAATATCTTGCTTGCTGTGATTTAGGAACAATGAAACTTTTTCCCCTTTCTTTTATATGATGTTTGCCATCCTATATTTTGTCAGGGTAAAGAAATTTCTTTTAAATTTTTAGAAAAAATATAGGGACTGTGAAATGTGTATAATTTTGTCCTTCTCCATAGAAATGAGTGTGTTGGCTTACACCTATTGGAAATAGTCTCTATTGCAACATCTAGTGCACAACATTTTTATTAGGGCAAGGTAATAATTCAATAATTGGCTAATTGCATGTTAATTTATTTTTTATTAGTCTGGAAGACATTTTTATGTTCCTTGTTGGATTGCAGTTAATGTTTGCGTCATATTATTGTTAAGTAGTGTTTTTTGTAATCTGTAATGTCATGACAGTTTTCTCCTATATCATTTCGTTAATGCTAATATCTTTGCATATCTTTTACATGTATTTCTGAAATCTGTGAACATAATCAGAAGATGCTTTGGTCTGGTTAATGATCTTTAATAACGTGAATTATGTTGTCAACTCCAGGTGGTGAAAATATCTCTGTGACTAGGGGAGTTGTCTCAAGGGTAGAACTGACATAATATGTGCATGGGGCTTCTCATCTTATGGCTATAAAAATTGATGCAGCTATCAACCCAGGTAACAGTGGAGGCCTAACAATCACAAATGAGAAGGTTGTTGGTGTAGCTTTCCAAAACCTGACCGGGGTAGAAAACATAGGGTCAGTGTAAATTTACTTCCAATAGTTATGTTTTCACCCTTAAGTAGTTTCCATCAGTAATACATGTCTTTAGTATTTCTTAGGAATCAATAGATGACAACCAGATTATCCATATTTCCAATGCCTGCATTGTTTGAGGATAAGCATTTTTTATCCTGTTACCTGCTAGATTTGCACTCAAGTCCAAATTTTCCAAATTACAAATGTTGAGGCAACCCTTGGAAGTTCTATCGACTGTTATATCAATAGAACCTCCCTTCACTTTAGGCTAGCTCTCTTTGGGCACGAAGGGGGGTTCCCTAGATCGATTCACTGTTCGGCCATGTTAATTTGTTCTAAAAAATAGATTAGTGATTTTATGCGTTCTATAGTTTTTTTAGGTAAAAAGAATGGGAAGACAAGCAAGATCAAGTGCCTTGTTATTTGGGCAACTGGAGTTGAAACCTAACTTGATGAAGAAGCTTGGAATGCCTGGAAAAGTCAGCAAATTATGTGATACATGAAAATTTCCTTTTTCAATCAATCATATTGAGGTATAGAACTATTGAGAAAATTTCAAACTAAAGACATAAGCAACTAAAGACAGAAGCAAACACTAGGATTGGTTTCTAGATAGATACAAGTTGTTTTTTTATTCTGATTTGGGATTCTATGTTGCTGCAAACTTTGATGGGCTTGCTTGTTGATTAAAGAGGACAAAGTATTGATGGATTTTTTTAGTAGAACATGTGCTTTAAAGGGTCATTTGGGCTGGACTGCAACAATTTGTCCCAATGTATTTTTAACTTTTAAGATGGGATGCTTGCAATTCGGTGATGGAAAAAATTGAATAAACAAGTCCAAATTGTCCAAATTGCAAATGTTGAGGCAAACTGAAGTTGATGCAACCCTTGAGGCAACTAAAGACAAGTAACTAAAGACAGACAAAAAATAGGATTGGTTTCTGGATAGATACAATTTGTTTTGTTATTCTATTTGGGATTCTATGTTGCTAAACTTGATGATCCTGCTTGTTGATTAAATAGGACAAAGTATTGGATGGATTTTTTAGTAGAACATGTGGCTTAAAGGGTCATTTGGGTTGGACTGCAACAATTTGTTTCAATGTATTTTTAAATTTTAAGTGATGGGCTGTGGGCTACATCCCAGGATGGAAAATTGGAGCTAAAGACAGAAGAAAACTAAAGACAGAAGAAAACACTAGGATTGGTTTCTAGATAGATACAAGTTGTTTTGTTATCCTGATTTGGGATTCTATGTTGCTGCAAACTTTGATGGGTTCCTTTCTTGTTGATTAAATAGGACAAAGTATTGGATGGATTTTTGAGTAGAACATGTGGCTTAAAGGGTCATTTGGGTTGGACTGCAACAATTTGTTTCAATGTATTTTTAACTTTTAAGTGATGGGCTGTGGGCTGCATCCCAGGATGGAAAATTGGAATAAAACAAGTCCAAATTGTCCAAATTGCAAATGTTGAGGCAACCCTTGGAAGTTGAGGCAACCCTTGAGGCAACTAAAGACAGAAGAAAACACTAGGATTGGTTTCTAGATAGATACAAGTTGTTTTGTTATTCTGATTTGGGATTCTATGTTGCTGCAAAATTTGATGGGGAGCTTGTTGATTAAATAGGACAAAGTATTGGATGGATTTTTGAGTAGAACATGTGGCTTAAAGGGTCATTTGGGTTGGACTGCAACAATTTGTTTCAATGTATTTTTAACTTTTAAGTGATGGGCTATGGGCTGCATCCCAGGATGGAAAATTGGAGCTAAAGGCAGAAGAAAACACTAGGATTGGTTTCTAGATAGATACAATTTGTTTTGTTATTCTGATTTGGGATTCTATGTTGCTGCAAACTTTGATGGGGAGCTTGTTGATTAAATAGGACAAAGTATTGGATGGATTTTTGAGTAGAACATGTGGCTTAAAGGGTCATTTGGGTTGGACTGCAACAATTTGTTTCAATGTATTTTTAACTTTTAAGTGATGGGTTGTGGGATGCATCCCAGGATGGAAAATTGGAGCTAAAGATAGAAGCAAACACTAGGATTGGTTTCTAGATAGATACAAGTTGTTTTGTTATTCTGATTTGGGATTTTATGTTGCTGCAAACTTTGATGGGCTCCTTGCTTGTTGATTAAATAGGACAAAGTATTGGATGGATTTTTGAGTAGAACATGTGGCTTAAAGGGTCATTTGGGTTTGGACTGCAACAATTTGTTTCAATGTATTTTTAACTTTTAAGTGATGGGCTGTGGGTTGCATCCGAGGATGGAAAATTGGAATAAAACAAGTCCAAATTGTCCAAATTGCAAATGTTGAGGCAACCCTTGGAAGTTCTATCGACTGTTATATCAATATAACCTCCCTTCACTTTAGACCAGCTCTCTTTTGACACGAAGGGGGGTTCCCTAGATCAATTCACTGTTCTGCCATGTTAATTTGTTCTGAAAAACAGATTAGTGATTTTATGCGTTCTATAGTTTTTTTTAGGTAAAAAGAATGAGAAGACAAGCAAGATCAAGTGCCTTGTTATTTGGGCAACTGGAGTTGAATCCTAACATGATGAAGAAGCTTGGAATGCCATGGAAAAGTCAACAAATTATGTGATACATGAACATTTCCTTTTTCGATCAACCATATTGAGGTATAGAACTATTGAGAAAATTTCAAACTAAAGACAGAAGCAAACACTAGGATTGGTTTCTGGATAGATACAAGTTGTTTTGTTATTCTGATTTGGGATTCTATGTTGCTGCAAACTTTGATGGGCCCCTTGCTTGTTGATTAAACAGGAAAAAGTATTGGATCGATTTTTGAGTAGAACATGTGGCTTAAAGGGTCGTTTGGGTTGGACCGCAACAATTTGTTTCAATGTATTTTTAAATTTTAAGTGATGGGCTGTGGGCTGCATCCCATGATGGAAAATTGGAATAAAACAAATTTTCTGGCCATTTGTGATATTCTCGCTTAGCCATTATTGCTAGGTGAGAATACAATTTTCTCAATTTCAATAATTTTTATTTCCAAATTAGGAGAAGTGGGTTGGAGGACTCCACTTCCAATTTTTGGCTAACGAAGACACTCACCTAGGGAGAAAAAGGAAAGTCGAACACTTAGTGGGTTATGGGGGCCACCCAAGAGGGAAATATGAACCCCTTGGGCAATTCATGCTTTTTGGTATGAAGAAATTTGATGTATGGGTCCTACATGAGGAGGAGGCAGCCCAAGGATAAATAGATGAAACACACCTCATTTTGCACCTTTTGACACTTTGACAAACTCACTTACCAAGCACGCTTGAGCTATTGAGCTAGGTTTGCAAGTGCTGTTCAACACACAAGATTCTCAAGCGAGTTTCTCACCCCTTCCTTCGGTGGACTTCGAGTGCCAACCCAAGGAGGGAGATCAATACCATTTTTGAGCCAATTCCAACATTGCATTAGGCATTTCATGTGGCTTTCTTCCGTAATCTGGGCATGGGAGAGAACCAAACTTTTCTTGGAGAAGCTAGTGGGGGAGCATCAAACTTATTAAGCCTACCAGGAAAGCATGGGCCTGCGTATGTGGTACTTCTGGGCTGCAAGTGGAGCTGAGGGGGTGGCCATTTGGGGCTCGATTGAGATGGGAATTTGGGGAGTCATAAAGAGTGGAAATTCATCAGTATTTAGCATCATTTTGTTTTGTTAGAACTTAGAACAGTGTTATTTTCGGGAGGGCCGAAATACCTAATGAGTGGAGGAGCACGTAGAAATTGGGGTCAATTTCAAGGGTAAGAACTAGGCCAAACCCTTTCTGGGTTTTGGTGGGTTTTTTGAGGGGAGTCCGAGATTATTTTCTCGGAATTTTATGGGCACTGGAAGAGGGTCAAACAACAGTTTCATTCTGACAGGAAGTGCAATTTTTCTAGGGCAGTGCAGGGCATAGAAGAGAGAGCACATTCCAACATTCAGGTATTGCATTTTATCACCTGGGACTTGTTTAGCTTGCCTTTGGCAAGCCCAGGTGCACTCACACCATACTCATTGTACTTCCATTGCATTATAATAAAATGGCTCAACTAGGTGCAATTTTTGGAGGAATTATGGGTGTCTACTTATGTGTTTAAATTTTATGCGTGCATGTGCTTTAATTGTTTGCTTTTATTTTCAATTTTCCCTAGAGAATATTGTAGTGGTATCAGAGCACTGATCTTGGCTTAGCCATGGGATTATTCCTATGACCTTGGAGGACCAACAAAACGTTACCTACTGGAGGCTCTTTGACTTGCAAAAAAGGAATGTCATGCAAGAGATACGAATCTATTTAGGCTATATGGCTTATTCCGGGGTTCTGGCCAATCTAACAAGGCTTTTTTTTCATTGTGGAAATTCTCTTTGAACTGGAATATGAGAAAAACAAGCATGACCAGGCTCCCCATAGCAAGTTATTGCTGTCATAAATTTTGCATGCAGTAAATTGTGTCTATTATAAACCCTAATTTATAACAACAATCATTAAATTAAAAGTATCATGTATTTGGGATCTAATTGAGCATTTCTAGTACTATCTTAGCCCTCTAGACTTAGCCATAGGTCCTTCGAATTTCTTCCCTCGTCTAACTTGGAGCCCGACCTTATCGAATAATATCCTTGGAATTTGGTGTGTATTTAGTAGAATCCTTGAAAGGTATTTAGCCTAAGAATTCTCGGGTTACTTAATCTCCAAGATTTTCTGAGATAGCCTTTGTTGTGGGGACATCCATCCATAGAATAGCAGAGGAGAAACTACTAAGGTGAAAGTGGTGACTGATCCCTATGTTGCCCTTGAGCTAGAGTACTTAGTGAAGTTTTGCACTAAGGTGTTACATTTCGTTGTAGCAAGCCTTGAAGAATCCTATTTTACCCTAAGTACTATCCTTGGAATGAGGGGAGTGCCTAGTGGGTTTCCCCAGGATATGTATTTCAAGGAAACAAACAAGAGAATATAAGCTCCCTTTTATATATCCTTCCGCTTTTTGTTCTGTTGTTGTAATTCTTGTATATATGAGATGTATTTTTCTATTAAAAAAGAAGGTCTACACAAACAAATCCATTAACAAAACCAAGTAGAGAGTAATTGGTCACTTGCTTACATATGGAACCCTGAGTGAGATAAACCCTCCTTAACATCGTTGATACTAGTCATATGCAAATAGAAATCATAAAAGATTCTGTTTAGAAAAATAAACCAATACAATAAGAAGAGTAAAAGGAGACTATTTCGATATCATGGACTATAACATGGACTCCACATGAATCTGAATCCCATCCTGTAGCCAACATACTCACAAAGTGATAAATAGGAACAAAGCTATTTTAAAACAGCAAAAGGAAGGATCACTAACCTTCAACTTGCTTGTATTTAAAATCCCTTGGATAAGCAGGCACCAATGCATTTGCTACCAACAGGATATGAGTGATATTCAAACTCTTTTTGAGGCTACTCCAACATAACCAAGAAATAGTCCCTGCAAAACAAATAAAAGGATACTTTTGTCCCATATATGCCCAAAGCTTGAAAGTGGTCTCTTAAAGAATTCCATTTTCAGTGTCCTTTTATTTCAACATTGACTTCCTTTCCAAATCAGAGACAACATACAACATGTAAAGTGTTGCTCATAACAAGGTCATGAAAAATGGCAAAACATTTCACCCATAGTAGATTATTAAGACAGAGTAACAAACTTGGACAACTAAAAGAAATTCTTAGTAAGCATTAAAATTTAAAAGCCATCGATTCATTTCCAAAAGGATGGTCACTTGAATGTTATCACTTAGAGTCTGTGGATAGTACAGTAGTGCTAGAATATAAAGTTTGACGTGCAATAAAGTCACCATAGTGACTTAGGAGTGGCAGGTGCAGGGGTGGCTATTTACAACCCTAGAGGACCACAATAATTTACAATAATTTACTAAAACCCTAGCATTGTTTTAAGGTCCTATGTTGTGTGCAAGGCAGGTCAAAAAATTGGTGGTAATTGGAGATTCCATGGTGGTAATTCAAGAAATAATCAAGCATTCAACAACAATACCTTCCAACCATGTCCAGATTGCTAGACAAGATTCATAGCATAATGGAATATTGTCCTTTGTCATCAAAACTCTAAAGAAAATGACATGAAAAAGAGAGGTGTTCTTTTGTATCAGGGAAAAATGACCAAAAATTAGGGAAAAGTCTTTTCACATTAACTTCCATCACAATTTTCCTAATCAACTACAGTTTGAATGTGTTAAATTTTCTAATCTCGACAACCTGACTAATTATTTCCTGCCAGAATATTATGCAGATCTACTGAATTGAAAGCACAACTAAGATTTTATGATCCAAATGGATTTTACAAACCTGAAAAACTTATATCTTCAAAATTTGATGAAAGGTCACATATTTCACCACAGGTCCGAATTAGAAGGGTCTGAGTTACAGAGAATAGTCTTAGGTTCGAGTTTCTAGAAAGGCCGAAGTTACAGGCCTGTTAGGGCCGAAATTTCAGGCTTTGATAGGGCCGAAATTTTAGGCCTGAATTCAGTTCCAAAAAAAATTATTTCCACAGGTGCAAATAGGTCTGCAAGAGATATATCCTTCTAGCCCAAAACGTTGTAATTATGATCTCCCTTTTAATCTCATTGGCCTCCCGTTTTATCTCTGAATTCTCACTGTATTTTTCACCGAATTTTCATTCCAAAATGATGAGCATGACTAGTTATTTATAGTTGTTTGTGTATGAACTGAACAGTCGTGTATTTTGATTAAGGAGCCGACATACTGATTTGAGCCGACCTGTGAATCATTTTTGGCATTTATTTAATCCAATTTTAAGAGTGATACAGGGGGCAATTTTATGGTTAAGTCTGGGCCCCTCTTGATAGGAACACCATACAATATAGCCGTACTTGTTGTATCTTCTATTGTAGTGCAGACCATTTTTAACACCTCCTTTGCTGAACACTTGATAGTTGTAGGGGATGAACAAAATTATGTTAGATCCCTCCTTTGTGGCTCAAAGACTCTTTTTGTCATATAAAATTATGCATGTCAAAGCCTCTATGTTCCTTCACTTCCCACAGGACATTGTCAAAGCCTCTCAGCCCTCCTGCATTCATTCAGATCACCAAACTACACATATGTTACCTGAAATAGTAGTGCTCTAGACCTCCACAAACAAACATACATATACAGAAAAAGAGAGATTTTATTCCTGAGTAGTGGTCATTATAGGGCTCTAGTTAGCTGGATAAAAAATGCATGCATAATAGAAAAGGTAGATTTTCACCATGGAGTGTGTTGTTTCCATCATTCTTAGGCAGCTGATATGTTTTCCCATTTAGTGTGAATTATCCATCCTTGATACGGTTGGCTACACGACCCACCAAGGCACCAAAGTAAGGTCTACTAGAGCTCATGTTCTGCATTAATAAAAAATCTCATATTCCCCATGGTAACACATACTTTTGAGATCCATTCCAATATGTGAGTAGGAACTGTAAATTAATCTTAAAATTCTAGCATATGATGGCAGTACGAATTTCCAAAGGGAAATGCAAATACATACCATGTATGAGGCAATATTTTCATAGCCAAGAAGTACGTCTACTAGATGGCTTGAATGCATAAATACCAATACTTAATGAGCTAGATCCCTTTGAGTAAATGATGGTAAAGTAGTTGAAGGGTAGGGTTTAGGGATGATTACCTTTAGCATCAAGGAGAGCGAGGGAGATGAGGGTATCTCCACAGTTGGTTAGATTTATATACAGATCGCCTCTGTGAAGTTGAAAGAAACTTGGGACATTGATCTTTCTGTAGGGATGACTATAATGAGCCAACTTGCCTTTCCCTTCCAAATTTATTAGATTCAATTCCCATTTGTGCCCTTGACTGCTAGCATGGAATTTGCAGAGGTGAATGAAAACCTGAATGCATCGAAAATGAAAGAGAATGGATGACACTTTCACCATCATCGATTGATTAACTGATCAAGGGATGGATGGATAAGCTAAAGCAGAACATTCAATGATATATATAGAGAGACTCACATAGTCAATACTAGACTAGGGTGTGTCTGTATGCCTTAAGATAAGGTCACAATGTAAGACATAACATGGATTGTGTGCAACTATAGACAACCCATGCACTGTGGCTACCAAAAAATGTAATCTTTGGAATCTAAACATGTTACATTTTTGAGTTTTTGTCTTATTACCCCAAATTTGTTTTAGAACAAATCTTAATTTTGTTATTTAAAATGGAATTTTGAGTACATATATGGATTCAACACCTTGAAAAAACTCTAGAGTAGTCCATTTTTGTTGTTTTTAGATTAAAGGATCTAAACTAATGCAACATGGTTATGTGGATGCCATTTCTAAAGTTGGGTTGGCCAAATTCCTTTTTGACCTTTCTACGACCTATATAACCAAGTAATTTTCTATCACCTGTATAACCTTGCCTTTTTATAAAAAAAAGGGTTCCTACACTCAAAGAATTGGCTTTTCCTGGCAATGGGGCAATTAGAATGTTGAAATTCTATAAAATTTTGGATGATTAGAAGATCCAATTTTTCCATTGCTAGCCTGAACTAAGTTCACATTGCGGTTTTGGGTGTAAACTGTTGGTCAGTTGAAACCCATTTATCAACTGCACTATCTGAGTGAGGCCTAGATAATATCTAAGATGAGGAGCCTGGACCTATTTCAGGCTAGTGTACTCAAGCTAATGGTCAACTATAAGGTTATGCATATACATGTGGTTCAAGGTATCCTTTTCCTCACGTTATTCTCTATGAATTAAGGAATGTATGTTGCCAAGGAGGAACACCTGTTGGTCTAGGATTTGATACAACCAACAAGTTACTAGGAACACCCAACATATTACTAGGATCTGATACATGCTTTAGATTGCTAGGATCTAGTCTAGGAACACCCAACAACGAGAGGTATATCCACAAACCACTCCAAGTAAGATATGAAAAGGGCTCTTGAAATGGCTCTGAATACCAAAGCGCTCCAATGTTTATAATGACATACTGATGTCCAATTAAAATGCTACCTAAGGATTTCACAAAGGTTCTAGTGCCTTTGTTCAAGGGTTCATTGTATGTTTCCAAGGGTTTCAAAAAAAAAACTTTCACTAGATATTAACAGCCCTTATGATATTTTTTACCACCACCATTTCTGCCACAAAATTTCTGTAAGGTGAAGATACATGAAGATTTAAATGGTTCATGCTTGAAGGAAAGATGAGCTGTTATGATTGATGGGTATTTAGAGTTTTATTGTTGGCTATAATTTGCTTACAATGACCCTAGATGTAGTCACAAACAAGTAATAAAGATTATTGTAGTTCACAAGGCTGAAAAGTTGTCTGAAATCCCTCAAATTATCCCACAACAAGCTTCCCAAAAACCCCACATCATTGTTGGAAACATTTGTTGATTGCACCTGTATTTTTATACTTTTTTTCATGTTGCCCTATCTGTCCAAACATTGGTATTAGAGCCATAATAGTGCTGTCATTAACCCTAGTTCTATTTGTTGGTGAAAATTTACCACAGTTGGAGGTATCAACCATTGGAAAGACCAACACTATTGGGTTCCAGAGAACCACCAATCAAAGGATATATCTACTGTTGTATCTTCTGTTTAGGGCTCTTCACATGCTGCCATCGAATATGCAGTCATTTTCTTCTATATATCATCTTCATATTGCCTCATAATCCTACAAGAGTATGTTACATGACCTCACATCCTCCCAACAAAAGTTGACCTTATATGCCGAGTTATATTTATGCTTGGATGGTGATCTGTTTGCTTTGTTTGGAGACCATGGAGGATGACAACATGCTAATAAAAATGGTTGTATTATAACAAGATTATTGATGTCAAACTATTCATGGAGGCTACCACCAAATACTGCAATAAGGGAGACTTTCCCATGATATTTTTGGAACCTTAAAACCGTGTTAAATTTTTTTGAAACATGAGCCCTAAAACTAAAACAAATTCTACAACAAAATCACTATAATGTGATGGAAGTTCTATTATAGGACTTCTCTACTGCTGCTCATACACTGTCTAAAATAATCAGGTTGAAATTTAGAATCTAACTATCGCTGGTCTAGTATGCAAAATCAAATTCCTAGCATGAGGCATATGATGAAGCCATTGGCTAGGTTACATGTTGGTAGTGTATGTTATGTTGATCTATTAATTTTTCTTTTGGTTAGAAAATGGGAACTTCACCACAACATCATACCAATATGTAAAATCTGAATTAATTATTGTGAGACAACTAGCATCTAATATATTTGTTTCTATCCCATACTTTGCCATCAACATCTAAGTTGTATTGCCTGTGCATGTGCTGAATGGAGTAGCTATTGTGGCATATTTATGATTGTCCGTGTCAAACATACTATTCTGACATGTCTTCTCTTTTGTGGGGAAGGTATTGCTACATTGTATTTTCTAAGGACGCATGTTCACCAAGACAAGTCAAATACTTCAAAATGTTGGATGTGTTTTGTATTATTGTTCTAGAACATATTCTCTTTGTATTTGTTTTGTATTATTGTTCGAGAACATATTATCTTCTTATTTCTTTTTATTTCACACATTTTGGGATATTTGAGTGTTTTAGGTTACTTAGGTTTTTGGCCCTGGAATTAGTGATTGAAATGCCAAATAATCACTTTATAATTCTGGATTTGCTTGTCTATTCGAGTTATTATACATAAGCAATCTTCATAAGTAGATCTTAAGTATATATTCTACCCTTAGCTCTATTTCAAAGTGTTGTAAGAATTTCTGAGGACCTCTTCTATTCCTTGACTCGAGGTAGTGGATTCCCCATCCTGCTGAGGCCTTTCTCTTTCATCTAGTTCTTCATTTTCCATTGAATCTGATTCAAGAGATTCTCCCATTGGATCTCTCTTGGGGGATTCTTGTGGTGGTAGTCCATGTATCATTTTTAAAAGTCTAATTCTTCCCTTCACCTACTTTTCATAACTTCCATAACCATTAGGTAGGGACTTGCAATGTCGATGGTGTTTTGTTTGTTTAGTAAAAGATTGTCGAGACTTTAATTTATTGAAATTTGTAGAATTTACAATCTATGAAGTTTCAAGATATAATTTTTAAAAGTCTAATTTTTTAAAGGGTGCTAGCTCAACGAAAGAGCACCTGCTTTACAAGTAGGAGGTTGGTGGTTCGATTCCATCGTGCCTTGATATTCATATATAAGGAATGACGAAGATCAGTTTTTGGTGACGGATGCTCTTTTGCCCAGCACCAATGAGCTTATGGTGACATTTTTCGATCCTCACCAGAATATGAAATGGTGACGGTCAATGAACGCCACCATATATATGCATCAATAGTGATGATCATTAAAGGCCCGTCACCATAAATCTTTGTTGCTGATATGAAATGGTGAGGGTCACCGTTTTTCATTATAGTCATTATTCATGACGGACCTTGATGTCACCAATGAGTTTATGGTGACGGTCAATGAACGTCGCCATATATATGCACCAATAGTGATGCCCATGAAAGGTCCATCACAAAAAATCATTGTTGTTCATATGAAATGGTGACGGTCACTATTCGTCATTATAATCAATATTCGTGATGGACCTTGAATGTCACCACAACACATACTTTCGACGACGCCACCTTTGGTGACGTTCATTTTTTTGGTGACGGAGGCTATTGTCCGTCACCATTGCCCATATGAAATGGTGATGGTCACTATCCATCACTATAAATCATTATTGGTGACGAACCTTGAATGTCACCACAACACCTATACTTTCAGCGACGCCACCTTTGGTGACGTTCAGTTTTTTGGTGACGGAGGCTATTGTCCGTCACCATTGCTCATATGAAATGGTGACGGTCACTATTCATCACTATAAATCATTATTGGTGACGGACCTTGAATGCCACCACAACACCTATGCTTTTTGCGACGCCACCTTTGGCGACGTTAAGTTTTTGGTGACGAAGGCTCTTTTGACCCTCACCAATGAGCTTATGGTGACCATTTTCGCAACTCACCAATGTGATTTTTTCTTGTAGTGAATGGTAGTGGCATAGTGTTTCTCATTGTTTTCTTTGCATGAGGTAGTATTCTGCATGAGGTTGCCAATTCTAGCAGTTCTAAGTCTTTGATGGAATGACAGGATTTTATCCAGTTCAAGTAACTCAGGTATATCTGGACTGCAATTATCATGTTTACTTATAAGGATTTTATCAGGTCTTTTTTCTAGATTTTGAGATTTTATGGCTACAGTCAAGGTTTCACTTGTAGTGGAAGAGTTACGTGATGGTAAATCTTTGAGGTATGGTAAAAACATTAATCTTCCCTGCTCCTGAGTTCTGAAAAGGTTTGTGATATGTAAGTCCTCTAATACCTTTATTCTGAAAAAGTTTCCTGATGTTACTGTTGATGTTTGACAAAGGTTTGAGAAATTCGCTTGATAGTACATAATGGTTTGTGATTCTTGCTCTATTCCTATTTTAGAAGGAATATACTTATTTTCCTAAAGACATAGCTGTTCACAATCATGGTAGTTTTGGGTGTCTAGTTCATCATAGAGAACTAGGGGCAGCTGATGTGGTGGGTCTAAGTTTGTTTCAGTTTCTTCTGACTGTTCTTCAATGTCCTCATCAGTATGCAGAATAAAAGAGTTCAGGTCGGAATGCAAGGAATACATTGGGATGTTATCTGTCCTCTCTTGGCTACTGATCATGTATTTCATGTGTGACTCTCGATAGAGTATTCTTGTTTGGTCAAACACAGGAATAGTGGCGTAGGACATATCAAGTTGAATATTCCCTTGGAGATTGGCTCCCCAAGATCTGGATAGAAGCATTCCGTACCTGGGAGGAATGTCTACTACCACTATGTCCATGATCAGATGTTTTACAGGTATTTGGGCCAAACTAAAACAAAGATCTTTGATCAAGCCTAGACATCTGAATCTACTAGAATCAAATGACTATAAGTCTTTGTATGGTCTTGTGATTTCTAGGCCTAATATTTCCATTTCAACCTTCGGCATAAGATTATGCGAGGCGCCGGAGTCTAGCATGGCATTGTGAAGGATTTGGTTGTGGATATTTAGACTGATGTAAAAGGGAAGAGTGGTTCCCTCTTGGAATTTCCCTTCTATTTTCGGACCAAACAACACTTCAGGAGTGTCATCAGCTAGATTAAGAGTGTTGGAATCATTCCCTAGATTCAGGACCTTTAACACTTGGGATTTATAAGAGCCTTGGGCGATGAGCTCGGTAAAAGGCATGGTGATCTTTATTTTGGCGATTTCACCCTCAAAACTAAAAGGTAGCTGCAGTTTAGACATGTTTGTTTCAGCTTTTTCAGCCATGACCTTCTCTATGTTCTGATTTTGCTGGCTCTGTTTCAGGATTTTGTTTGCCACAGCCACCTCGAGAATCTTTGTGGAAATACTAGGAGCATCTGAGTCAGGACTAGTTTGGGTAACTTTATCTTTGTTTTGGTCACTTTTCTCGACCATGATTTTGTTGTTGTTTACTTCTTTCTTAAGGATGGTATCAGGGGTTTTAGCAGTGTCTGAGCTACCTTTCTTGGAGCTGTCTTGATTTTTTCTACTTCTAAGGTCATACTGCCTGTGAGCTTCTATTATGGCATTCTGAAAATCTATGGCAGGATCCTCGGGATCTTCATAGTTGGTTTCATCCTGATTCGGAGAGAAGAATGCTTGTTCTTCTTCCGTGAGGTACACCTCACTCTCATTATCATACCCTATGAGGTTCAAATGATTTTCATCAATGGGTTCTGTATCCCTATCATCTTCTTCCACATAATTTTCATTAAATGGTGGCCTAATTTGCTGGTCATTTTCCCTTGGTTTGTTTTGAGGTTGTTCCCTCCTAAAATTTTGGTTCCGGTTTCTGTTTGGAGGGATTTGTTGATTGTCCCTAACAGGGGTCTTCTCACTTATATTTTCCCACATTTTGGCCATGGACCTGACTAAATCATCTATTCTAGGATCTAGAGAAGGGGATGAAGTGGAGACCTCATCTCGGTAGGTGACTTTCCTTTTTGATCTAGTCCTAGCTCTTTTTTCTGCTAAGTTGGCTTATGCCCTTATGGCTACTTTTTGCATTTCCTCTAAGGTAAGGGGGTCCTTGTCTCTTAGCTGATAAGTCATGTCTGGGTCAAAACCCTCAGGGAACTTTGCCAAGGCTGAACCAAGTGGGGGTTTGAAGTGAGGTGGGAGGGCGTTATATACACTGTTGAACCTAGTGCAATATCCCTGGACACTTTCCCCATTTTCCCGTTTTAGATTGTTATATTCTGATAGGATTTGAATGGGGTTCTTTCAGATTTCCCACTTGTTTATGAAGACTTGGTAGAGTTCTGGGAGGTTGTGGATGTTGTTTGGAGTTAAGCTCTTAAACCATTTTTTGGGTTCTCCACCCAGGCTTTGGGCGAACATTCTCATTCTAATGGTCTTGTCTTCTAATTCCATGTATTCAAAGGCATTCCTAATCCTATCTACATGTTTTTGAGTTGTGGTAGTCTCAACTTCGGTAAAGTGTGGGATTTTGGATTGATAGTCATCTTGCAAGGGAGCCAAAGGTTGTGGCAACACCAAGGGTGCATACCAGGCTGCCATGACGAGAGCTAATGGGTGATGTACAAAATGAGGGCTTGTGGGATGAGCTGAAGTGGTTTGAACAGTAGTGGTTTCGATAGGTGTGGTGGATGTACTTGGGCTAGTGACCTGATTTTGAGCAGATTTGGGATGGTACGAGCCAAAGTGATGGAGAAGCTGAAAGTCGGGAGGGGTGGTAGGTGAGGCTTCTCTATTAGGACTCTGTGGCAGATCTAGGGACTCAAGATCGTCAAAGTCTATCTTACTTTGAGAGTTGCTTCTAAAAAGGGTTTTTGCTGATTTTAAGTCAAAGAAGGAATCCGGTAAGGTAGTGAGATGTTCAGGCACTTATTTTGTTTTACGGATGGACCTATCGGTAGCTAGATTGCCAGTTTCAGAAGCTTGCCACAGAATCTTCTCTGGGTCGTCTACTATGATAGGGGGATTTGGGTCTGGAGGAGCTCTGGGGTTGATTCTTCGTGAATCCAGATTTCGGGTCTAGAGTTGAGAGAGGATGGTATTTGTGAATGTTTTGGATGGATGGCCTCTCTAAGGTTTTACTAATGTGAAGGATGGTCAAAACTAAAAAGATGGAATAGTGGAGTCGCCAGGTGGATTTCTTATGAGAACTATGGTCCACCACCAGTAACTAGGGAAAATCCAATCTGGGAATGTTTTGGGGTTTTTCTGAGTTTTTTATGTGCAGCCTATGGTTTATTAAAGGATTCTAAACCTGTTTCATCACTTTGCTAGGGTGGCGATAACAAAAAGAGTTTACTCTAAATGGTTTTATGGACTGCTTGCTTGTTTAAGTTTTGAAGACTAATGAATCTACAAGAGTTTGCTATACTATTATGTGCTCAGTTAGTCCCACCGTCATCACCATTATTTTAGGGTCCCGTGATTTGGCTTATTGGCAAGCCAAATGACAGTGTAACATCAAACCAATATTTGGAGTCCAAGGACCTAGCCTTCCTGGACTCAAAGAGGGCTCTCTCTATATGTGTAAGAGATATCTGTGTGTTTTGATTTTAGGCTAGTTATGAAGTAGGTTTTTTGGTTTTGGTTTTTAGGTTGTGAGGGATGAAACTGATAAAAGATATAAGATAGGTAAAAATATGTCAGATCAACTAGGCTATGGGGTCAAAAAGGTCTAGAAAGCTATCAGACGGTGATACAAGGCTATTGAAGGGCCGATTTGATTCGAGGTAGAAAGGATCTTTGGGAAAAATGGAATAAAATGGACATCAAGTTTGGGAACAACAAAGGATTTCAAGCATAACTAGTTTAATAGATGACATAAACGTGGTAGGGCAAACCATTAATCATGAGAAATGTAACTATAAGCTAATCAATACATAGAAATAAACATTCAATCCATGCATAGAGATATATAACTCTCTAACTTTGGGAAATGACTATCAAACTTTAAGGAAATACACTTAAGAGAGACAAACAACTCAAATCACTTTGCCGGAATGCCTAAAAACAGTACTTCAAGTTATTGGGCACTTTGAAAAACAATATTGCATAGTCTTAGGCAAAGGGCAAGATCGGAACAAGACCTCCTTGGTTCAACAAATGAAAATCTAATCAGTCAAAGAGAAATTTCAAGGATGGAGCTATGGCTGGCCATGAGTAAGCAGGGCGTACCGTAAATCATACTTAACATGCATAAAACCATGAATGAAATAAGCAACAATATCCTTAAGTTATTAAAGACCAATCAAGAATTCTTTAATGTGACTAAGGAAGAAGAAAACATGGAAGCTATGAAGAAATAGGAAATTTGAGGTGCCTCCAAGGGCATGTCTCAAATTTTTTCTCTACTAATCTATAGCAAGAAAGAAACATGGATTCATGAATGAAAACTAGAAAACAAAACAAAGAAAGAGACACTATACCATTCTACCAAGTCATGGAATCCAACAACAATCCTCTTTCATCATCCAAGAACATCCAAGAGACTATCCAAGAGCATGAGACAAGTATTTCTTCCAAATCTTATATGACCATATATTGCTTCTATCATTAAGTTCAGCCTTGTTTACAATGAAAGCCTTTGGAATATATAGGCTCAAGTGAGGAAAACCTCTTAGTTCAATTTGCACTCTCATTGGCCTATGCAAAATATATAAACTTGTCCTTGAGGCTTTGCAAAGCCCAAGGCACACAATATCTCATAAAATATCTAAAAAATGCTAAAAGAGGGAAATAAATTGACTTTCATAACTTCTCATGTGCAAAAATAGCTAAACGCACATGAGGAAAAAGAAGTTTTTAAAGGTTCATTTTTTACAAAAATACTCAAAAATTATATCAGCAAAAGGTCCCCTGACTTGCCGGCAACTTTTGGCAGCCTTCCCGATGTTGAAACGAGGCTCATGATAGCTTGTTGGAAATCTCTGAGTGTCTAATTTATGGAGCAACTAGAATTTTCCCAATTTGATGCCTAGAAGTCCTCCAGAAGTAGGCCTGTGTGTAAAAAACAAGAAAATAAGGTTTGCTGATAGACAGGGCAGAGTGTAGAAAAAGCGAGCATTTTTCGTCATTTCGGGGGAGCAAATGATATTCAAATGTCCTGAAAATTGCTGAGGGTGTGCTCCTAAAACTATGGCATCCAATGATACCATTCTCCTCCTCTGTTTATCCACCAAACTGAAATGGCGAAGCTTATGAGTTTTGACCAAAAACCCAAAAATGCCAAAAAACCAAAATATGTCGAAAAACGCCCAAAATTGGTGAGCATGACCCTCAAGGGTTCTCAGCAACATGTTGTGAAGTAGAGGCAAAAATCTGAATTCCTGATATGTGTTTCCTCACTTTCCATGCCGGGCGCTTCCCTTTAGCCTCCTTGAGCTTTTCTTGAGCAGCCTTCAACTTGCGCTAGGAAAACTGATTTAACTTTTTGTAATGCCTCGTCATTCTCCTTTGAAGGTCTAAATCCCTGTTTGCCTTCTCCAATTTCCTTTCCAGGTGGTCATTGAATCTCTCAATCCATGCTTACTTATTGTTCTCTATCTCCTGTTCAAACAATGCAGTGAGAGGGGCAGATTGGAGAAGGGCATTTTCCTCTTCTTTTTGCTTCTCAAGGGCCTTTTTGAGCCCCATGGTTCTAGGCCTCTTTCATCTAGGCTGATCTTCTCCTTCACTTTCATAAAACTCACCCATGAGTTCTTCCAACCTTGCTTGGGCTTTGGAGGCCTCCTTCTTGTACTTAGTCGCTCGTGTCTCATAAACAGCCATATGGACACTCATTTTCCTATTTTGGATTTGCAGAAACTGATTGAAATTCCTTGCTCTATGAAGATCATCCTTCAAAGCATCAATTTGGCCTTCTCTATGGATTAAGAGGTTTTCTAGAATCTATGCCTCATTATCACTATCATCGCTTTGGACTTGGATGATGTCGAATGCACTCTCCTGTTCACGACTTCCTTCTACCTTGCCCTTCCCTTTGCTTTGGGTGGCTATTCTAGTGCTCTTCCTCCTGGGTAAATCAATCATGGGCTTCTTTGGCAATTTTCGTTTACTTTGGAGAGCCCTTGTCACATTTGGAGTGACCACTCTAGGCACTCTCTTCTTTTTTGTCCGGGGCTTGGCCATTTTAGGAGAAGAGGGCATGGCCCCTTTACCTTTGTCACCTTGTTCCTCTTCCTTTTGAGTTTGTTGTTCTTCTTGAGGAGGCTGATGTGTATCATCTTTTGGATGCCCTTTCTCATCACATTCATGCCCTTGTTTATCATCTTCATGCTACTTCTCTGTCTAATAGGGCTGATGTGTGTCCTCTTTAGGCTACCTTTACTCATCACTATCATGCTGCCCTTGCAGCTCTGTCCCACAAGGATGCCCCTGTTCATCCTTTTCCTGTCCTTGTTCATTATCTTCAGGCTATTGCCCTGTCTCACCCTCACTGTCATGCTGTTGTTCAACACTTTCTTCCTCTTTCCCTTGTTGTTGTTCATCACCACTGTGATGCTGCTCTTCATGCTCCTGCCCTTCATCCTCTTCCTCATTATCATGATCATGCTCTTCTCTCTCTTCGGGCTCTTCTGCTTGTTCTATAGTAAATTTGAGCTTTTTAGGAATAGGTCTGCTAGAGGAAGGCGACGAATGATGAGTAGGATATGTATGGGATGTATGGACTGGAGGGACAGTGGAGAAATCTGGATGAGTGATGAAAAGATCCCAAGAGACCTCTCTGTTTTCAAGCTGACGAAGAATGATGATTTTGATGAGAGAGTGATGGAAGAGACAGGCTATTTGCTATGAAGGAGGCTTCTTCTGGACAATGGAGGCCATTTTATCAATGCTCTTGTGTAAGAAGAAGGGAAGATTTAGCAATCTGGCCCTAGTGAAATGCATGAGTAGTCGAATGTGATATGCATAAATTCGGGAGAATCTTCCCTCAAAAGTGAAGTACTTCATGATAATCTTCATGAGAGGGGCGTATCTGGCTAAAAGATATGAGAAAGGAAACATAGAAGGACATGATTCTCTGTGTTCAGGCTTTAGAAAGGGTTTGTAATCATGTGAGTCCAAATGGCTTTGCTTAAGCCATTTATCGAGAATATAGGGAATTTTAGTGGCTTTGGAGATGGATCTTGGGGAGAACTTGAAGTCAAGGCCTGCCAACTAGAAATGCTTATCTTGAAACCTCAAAGTGCAAAGGTGCGTCAAAGGAGAAAAAAATTTCACCTCTTGCACCCTTTGGCAAAAATCTAAACACCCGAACTTATGGAAATTGAACAAAACTAATGGGTGTGCATTCACTTCTTCGGTGGAAATAGGCTCATACCTATTATGCAATCCACTCATACTATCCTTCCTGGGAGGCATCTTGTTATGGATGCTCTCTGCAAAACCAAACTGCCTCAAAAGGTTTTAAATAATTTGTTCTTCAAACAAAACTCTGCCTTCTCTGTCAATCACTGTTTGATCAAGGTAAATTTTCCTCAAAGCTGTATAAAATGTTTTCTTTGGTGTAAGGTCCCTGCTCCTTCAAAACACTGTTCTTTCTCTTTGTATGCCAATCAACAAACAATTTTAAGAATAATCACACAGTCAATTTAAAATACATACACATTCAAATGATTTTCTGAGCTTGGATAAGGTCACAGAGCTTTTGGTGTTTTTGATGTGAGCACAAAAAGACCTGTAGCAGTCAAACAACAAAACTCCTCACCATAAACATACCCTCCTTATACTTCAATGTTTCTCATACCCAGTTTTGCCCAAAACACCTTCAGACTGATTTAGCAACTTTACTCATTTAAGGTCTGCTTTATAGAGTAAAGGAGAAAACACCGGTTTTTTGCCCTTTTTTAGCACAAAAAGGAGACCTTTGGAATGACAAACACCCTTATACCATGATTACTGTTGTTGGGCCATAGGCCCACTATTTAATTTGTTCAAACACTAGGTTTTCTGCTTTTAAAAAGTTCCTATACCTTCCATCATTGTTTTGAGGGCAGTCACTGGGCTTTTTACATCAATAGAAACATACCATTTTTACCAGGTTTGCCTTGGACAAACAAAAACACAGCATTTTCGAGTTCCTAATATAAAACGCATTTCTCCTTACAATACTCAACACTGTGATTTATATGATGAGTTTCATCTTTTCACTCTCTTTTAGCAGTCTTGAAAAGAGCAACGAGGCACATAGAATACCTTTAAAATCGATGATGGCGCTTTTTGAGGAGTTTGATCTGGTTCAGGATTGGTTTGGAGGAACCTTGAATGTAGAACACATGCGTGACACGTTTAGAATGAGAGAGCGCCATGCAAAACAACTGTCGGATCACTTGTCCGGCCGACGTGACCAACGCCTACAAGCGCGTCGCGCGCTGCTACAGGCGCGCCGCACGACTATGTATTCATGTGGAAAAAGTTTGCCTGAACGCGCCGCGTAGTCTTCAAGACCGAAAAATTGATGAATTTTCCCAAAAAATCATTTTCAGGTCTATCGAATAGCAATAGGGGATCAATGCCTTGTGTTTTTGAGAGATTAAAAGGGGTTATAACGGTCCCTCTATCCTTTTGAACGCAAAGAAGCCAACTTCCCTTGAATTGAATTTGTGAGGGTTTGGAAGACTTCTCTCTTTAAACCACTGCCTTTGTCCATTTGAAAAGAAAACAAAATGATTTTGAACGTGTTATGAAGGGCCCACATTTTGAATAGCGATGGTAAAATGGCCTGTGCGTATTAATTTAACCGTTGTAATAGCTATTACTCTTTTCCTCTTATAATAAAATCATTCCAAGGGTCAAACTCTGTTCACTATGTTTACATATTTGAAAAGTAACCTCTGCCACTGCTGACCCTTTAGTGATATTTTCAACATGGAAAATCCACTCAACAATACACGAATGATTGATGAAGCATCTTTTGCCATTTGCAAGGAGATGGCCTGTCTCTTTAAGACTTGATTGGCAGCTTTTGTTCCTTATGATCATATCTGCTTGTGAGAGGGAAAATTGTTTTGAACCCATATAGGGACTGTAGATATATCCTCCAAATGATGTTTCTCTTTAACTATGATTGAGGCCTAGTTGTATTCACCTGAGTTTTACAATTATCTGTCCATCAAGAGGGAATTTCTTCTAAAACCTTTCCTCTGCTCAAAATGTACTAGCAAGGTATCTTTGACCTTTGTTATAGGAGCAGGCCTTCATTTGAAGCAGTGTCATGTATTGATCTGGATTTATGCAGGAATGCAACAGAATAAACATATAACCATAAATACAAATATGTAGCGGAAATAACACTTCATTTCATTAATTTCAAAGAGCTGAAATTTGCTTAAAGATAGAATGGAAATAAAACTAGCTAGGGCACTGGTAGCTATCTCTGAGAAGCGATGTGGCGGCTATAGGCCTCTGAACTGAGTTACAATGAGGCTCAAGGGCCTATTTATTATCTAGAAACAATGGGAAATCCTAAACAGCCAAAACCCTAACCCTAGGAGATGAAGCGCCAAAACTATGGGCCCCGTTTGGGTAAATTGGTGTTTCAACTTCCCAGGGGCGTAACTTTGGCATACGATCTCTGTTTGACACATACCATACCTCGTTAGAAAGATCTATCCGAGGAATACAAATTTGGAATGAGCAACATCAGTCCATGGACCCATGTTGCTCTCCGTTTTCCCAAAAAATGTCGCTTAGGGCCTCAAAACGGCTCCGGAAGTTCAGGACCCGAAAAAATGCTAAAAATAGTAAACTGTGCCAAAACTGAAAAAACTGAAAGAGACAATGGTGGAGCCCCAAGTGGAATAGGAGGATGACCACCAATATCCACCTAGATCATTCCTCCCCCCTTAGGAAGCAACGACCCCCATTGCGTTAAGTTCCTCCATGAGATGAGGAAATTTCTGCTGAACTTGGTCCCTGGTGAACCACTTTCCTTGGTGTAGGAGTTGGCCAGCTTTGACAACCTGATATAGTTGGATCTTCTGTTGGCGAGTGTTCTTCATTTGTGTGTCCATGATACAATATGTGGTGGCCTGTTCCATGCAGTCTGGATTTAAATTTGTTGGTGTGAGTTGTTCTGCAATGTCCAAGGTGTCCAATAGAGGTGGGAAGTAAGGATGAAGGCGATCCACATTAAAGACTGGGTGCAGACCAAGGAATGGTGGAATACTGAGCTCGAAGGAATTGTTCCCTACAGCCTTCGTGATGGTGTACCGCTCGTATCGGAGCGGGAAAAGCTTGCGGTGGGGTCTAGTGAGGCGCTCCTTCTGCAAATGTAGCCATACTTTGTCGCCCACCTGGAAGTTGTGTGGCACCCGGTGTTGATCATGGAATTTCTTGTACTTGGCATTGGCTCTGTCCAATATATCATGAACCTGTTGGTGGATGTGTTGAATGCGCTCAATGAAGCTACTTGCTTTGTCAACTTCAGACTGGACATGAGCTGAATCGGCCTGAGCAGCTGCAAATGGCATGGCTACGTCAATGGGACATAATGGCTGGAATCCCAAGCCCACCTGAAAGGGGCTATGGCTGATTGAACTATGGAGAGCCTGATTATAACTATGTTGTACATAGGGGAGGCTCTCGTCCCATGTGCGTGGATGCTTTGAATTGTACATGCGCAGAATGTGTACAATCATTCTGTTGACGACCTCTATCTGGCCATCTGTTTGGGGATGGAAAGCTGTGGACTTGGTGAGCCTGGTATCCAACATTGACCAGAGGCTAGAACAAAATATGCTGAGGAACTTTCTATCCCGATCTGATATGATAGACTGTGGGATCCCAAAGTTCACCCACACTCGTTCAAAGAAGAGTTTAGCAGTGGCTTCTGCTGTGATATTCTTCTTGCAGGCCGCCATAATGGCCATCTTCGAGAATCTGTCGACGACCACAAAAACACAGTCATTTCCCTGCTTAGTAGAAGGCGGGCCCGACATGTAATCCATGGAGATGGATTCCCAAGGTCGACTAGGGGTAGGTAGAGGAGTATATAGGCCTTGCTTCTTGATGGTCGGTTTGGCAATGGCGCAAGCAGTGCAGGATCTGATGTGCTTCTCGACATCCTTTCGAAGGTTCGGCCAGTAGAAATACTTCTGCAGGATTGCTACTGTTTTCTCGACCCCGAAATGCCCAGCGACTCGACTGTAGTGTGCTTCCCATATCATCTTGGCACGCTCGCTTGAAGGAGCACAAAGGTGTCCCAGGTGACATAAAAGTGCATCTTGGAGGTGAAAATTTGGAACTTGCGTGCCCCCCAAGAGTGCCTTGTAAGTGTGGCCGAATTCTGGGTCACTCTCATAGAGAAGCGGCCAATCAGAAGTCTCGTGCCCACAAGAGTTGAGCACAGTGGTGAGCGCCACGATCGGTGGTTGGCTGAGGCAGTCTGCAACATGATTGGTGCTACCCTTCTTATACTTGATGTTCAAATGAAACTGTTGCAGATATGTAGACCACTTCTGATGGCGATCATTCTGCTACTTCCCTTGTGTCTGTATGAACTGCAGGGGCCTGTGGTCTGTGTGGATGATTGTTTCCTTCCCCAAAATGTAATGGTTCCATTGTCGACAAGCTTGCACAATGGAGTACATTTCTTTGTCATATGTGGGGTACTTGCGAACTGTGTCAGACAATGTCTCACTGTGAAATGCCACTGGATGTCCCTGTTGAGTAAGAACTGCCCCAATAGCATAGTCAAAGGCATCTGTCTCGATCTCAAATGGCTGTTGCAAGTCTAGTAAAGTGAGCACTGGGGCAGAACAGAGGTGATTTTTCAATTCTGTGAATGCCTTTTGTTGAGGTTCCGACCAAAAAAAATTTTCTCTCGCTCCTCCCTTGGTGACTTGACTCAAGGGCCAAGTGATATGAGAGAATCCCAACACGAACCTCAGGTAGAAATTAGCAAGACCCAGAAAGCTGCGAAGCTCTGTTATAGTGGTTGGGGCTGGCTAATCCCGAATGAATTGGATCTTGGCTGGATCCACATGCACCCCCCTTTCATCAATAATGTATCCCAGATATTGAACCTGGGTCATGCCAAAAGTGCACTTCTCCAAATTGGCACACAAATTGTGTTGCCGCAGTGTTTGGAGGACTTGTCGGATGTGGTGAAGGTGCTCTTCCCAAGTCTGGCTGAAGATCAGAATTTCATCCAAATACACCACCACAAATGAGTTGGTGAATGGCCGCAAGATGTCATCCATCATCCTCATGAAGGTTGCGGGAGCATTCGTTAACCCGAAAGGCATGACCAGCCATTCAAAAAGGCCTTCCTTGGCTTTGAAGGCAGTCTTCCACACATCGGAGGGTTCAATTGGTACCTGGTGATACCCAGACTTCAGGTTGATCTTGCTGAAATATTTTTCACCTTTGAGTTGGTCCAGAAGGTCATCAATCCGTGGGATTGGGTACCTATTCCGAACAGTGATCTTGTTCAGTGCCCGATAGTCAATACAGAGTCTCCACGTCCCATCCTTCTTTTGTACCAACACGATTGGGCTCCCACAGGGCAATGAAATTGGTCTGATGTGACCTTTCTGCAACAGCTCTTGAATATGCCTCTTGATTTCATCATTCTCCATAATAGAGTGCCAAAATATCGGTCCATTAGGTAGCGACGCACCTGGGGTCAAATCAATTGGGTGCTTGACCTGAAAGTGTAGAGGAACCCCTGTGGGTGAGCTGAATATGTCCCCGTACTCCTCCACAACCTTATCTATTTGTTGTTGTCGTGCAGAGGAGCCCTATTTGGAGGTCGTGGCCACAGTCTTCTTCTTTCCCTAGGGGCGGATCATCAGGAAAACAAATTTCTTGGTTTGGGAAATGAGCTTACTGCATTGTTTTGCAGTAACCAAAGAGATAGAGGCAGGAGGTGGTACCTCTGGTATCCTGTACAACTTATTTCCCAAAGTAACAATAACAGCATGAGGTCGAGACTCATACACAATATGATGCTTCCACAAGTATGGTTTTCCTAATAATACATCAGAAACATCAATAGGAGCAACGTCACATAATACCTCATCTGTGAAGGGCTTGATGCTATAGGGAAGGCGAAACTACTGGCTGACGCGGAGATCTCGTCCTTGGTGAAGCCACTCGATGGTGTATGGATGTGGGTGAGTTGTGGTTGGCAACCCCACCCGCTTCACGGCATCTGCTGAAATGAGGCTCTTTTGGCTCCCACTGTCAACAATGAACTGTACCGGGGATCCCTTTACCCACATCTGGGAGTGAAGAGACGTTCCTCCTCCTCTGGATCTTCCGGTTCCTCCTTCTGGATCTTTGTAGTGGCAACAGTGGCGTTGGGCTCCGCATCAATAATCTGTTTCCCTTTATCATTCCCCTTTTTAGAGCATGCATATGACTTAGAAGCCCTCATCTCAGCCACTAGCGACTGCTTGGCCCGACACTCACTTGTGTTGTGAGTAGAGCTCTTATGGAACTCACACCACTTCCCCGTGTCCTTCTTTGGCTTTGCGGTGCTATTCATTTGTTCTAGCTTCGATGAGTTGTCTTTAGCCGCCATGCCTTGGCTCTGTCCTTTGTTTTGCGGTTTGGAAGCACCTTTCCCTTGCTTTTGATTCGCAGATCCAAAGTCTCGCTTCTTCTGCTTGAATTTCTGCTCAATCTTGGCAGCATACCGGTATGTCGTACCAAGCGAGGAGATGTCGAGGAACTCCATTTCCTCCTGAATGTATATGTGCAGACAACTACGATACTTTAGCACCAGATGTTTCTCTGAATATTTGATACCCAACTTTGTGCGCAAGGTATGGAACATATTCGTCATCTCATGTACATCTTGATCCCTTTGTTGTCGCAGCGTGGTCCATTGTATGTAATTGTCCTCATAGCTCCCCACAGGATAGTACTGTCCCTTGACGGCGTCTCGGAAATAATTCCAAGTTGGTACGGCCAATAATAGAGAGGGTTTTGTCTGGTCCTTGTTCTCACAGTAGGTTTCCCACCAGTCCTTAACATGGGGGGTAGCTTTGAGGAGTGCAAAAATAATCTTCTCCTGGTCTGAAAAGTCATGAACCGAGAAATATCCTTCTAACAGATTCAACCATATATCTACATCATCTGCGTCTATTTGACCCTCAAATATGGGAATGTCAAAATTTACTTGTACCTTAAAAGGAGTCGCGCCTCCAGAGTGGCTGCTAGATGCAGATGCACCGCCGGTGGGTAGCCATTGAAGGATCTGAGAAAAGTTATCCATCATCGCGTTCCTTTGTTTTTTGAGGGCCTCCTCGAGCAATATTTTGATAGGATCTCCTACTCCCTCATCTTTCTTTTTTTCCCCCATGGGCGTCCGTCGAGGTTTGCGAGGCTGATCTTGCAAAAGGTTCTACCAGATCGAGCCCTAGCTCCTTATACCCCGACCTCATTGGGGACATGCAAAGAAGGATCGAGAAAAAGCAGACCCCTCTGATACCACTGATCCAGATTTATGCAGGAACGCAACAGAATAAACATATAACCATAAATATAGAGATGCAGCAGAAATAACACTTCATTTCATTAATTTCAAAGAACTAAAATTTGCTTACAGAAAGAATGGAAATAAAACTAGCTAGGGCGCTGGTAGCTATCTCTAAGAAGAGATGTGGCAGCTACAGGCCTCTGAACTGAGTTACAATGAGGCTCGAGGGCCTATTTATTATTTAGAAAAAATGGGAAATCCTAAATAGCCAAAACCCTAACCCTAGGAGATGAAGCGCCAAAACTATGGGCTTCGTTTGGGTAAATTGGTGTTTCAACTTCCCAGGGGCGTAACTTTGGCATACGATCTCTGTTTGACGCGTAACATACCTCGTTAGAAAGATCTATCCAAGGACTAAAAATTTGGAACGAGAAACATCGGTCCATGGACCCATGTAGCAACATCGGTCCATGGACCCATGTTTCTCTTCGTTTTCCCAAAAAACGTTGTTTAGGGCCTCAAAACGGCTCCGGAAGTTCAGGACCCAAAAAACTGCTAAAAATAGTAAATTGTGCCGAAACTGAAAAACTGAAAGAGACAATGGTGGAGCCCCAAGTGGAATATGCGGGTAACCACCAATATCCTCCTGGATCATAAATCATTATTTTTTTGAAAGTTGTTCTAGAACCTGGAAAAACATGCCATAATACTTCTTGCATTTTTATAAACAGATGTGTTTAGTTGCAATACCTACTTTGGAAAACTTAAATACAATTTGCCTTTTTTTCCACTGTGATGAGTTATTTAAACACATTCCCTCATGAACAGGAAGAAAAGTACCCTTTGAAAAATAATTATCATTCTGTGGCCTGTGTCATGACCCATCTCATCAACCACTTTTCAACTTTGTTTTGTTTGAAGGAACAAAGACTAAATGTTACGCTTGTTTATCATGGAGATGAGCTTTTTGTAGCTTTTTAAGGAAATCACACCCCTCAGCTAATTTTGTACATTTCTTGGCTCTCAGACTGTCTTTGAAAGCAAACCCTGATAAGAGATGAGCCAGATTTCTTTGACATTTTATAGCGCTCATGCTTTTCCTTTGTTTTTTGACAAGATTGACCTGCTCAGAAGCTTTCAACTGTCTTCTGCTGCTCTTACCATTTGTCTCTTGATCAGTCAAACCCTGAAGTCAGTCACTCCTCTGGCCCTCTGCTTATGAATGAAGGAGGCCTATCTTGACAAAATGCTTGATGTCCTTTCAACCTCTGTCTAAATCAAAAGAAGCATGTTTGATGAATGATACTGAAAGTGGCTTCTCTTATACATGATGGCATAGGTTAGTTTGAGGCCAAGACTGTTGAATTTCTTTTGGCCATCTGCTTTCATAATATTTCTTCACTTATGATCAACCTATAAGCTTCGTCTTGTAATTCAAAAGATAATGAAACTTATGCAAACCAACTTTAAAGTCCACTGCTTTACCTCTGCCTTTAATCATCATTTTCATATAGGGACCTTCAGTTGCTGTCTCACTGTACTTCAAAGTTTGTTTTCACAGCTAGTGAAAAACTCAAAAATAGACTTTACCTTTGGCCCTTTGCTTATAGATGAATGAGGCGCTCTTAGTCTTCAACCATCTACTTATGAAATGAAGGAGGTTCTTCAGTATTCAAACCCCTTGCTTATATATGAAGGAGGTTTTTTAGTCATGTCATATCATCAGTCCTTTGACAATGTTATTTTTCCTTTCACTGTCCTTGCAGGCTTTGACTGTGATCGCAAGAGCTTAATGAAAAACTCTCTACTCTATGGCTACATCCCAGGCTCAAGATCACATTGAGAAGCAATTCTCTTCTCATGTGGAGCCAAATATTGTCTTCTGAGATGCTGTTAGGCCTCTGTCCTTGAAAGATCCATTTAAAACACTGTAAAAACACCTAGAATCAGTTTGACTTATGGTATATGAATTGCTGAGACTTGAGGGTGTATTAGTAGTGCGACCTAGGGCTGTAACCAGCGTTATTTGTAGAATGGGAAGGTCTATTATGACTGGTCTATAGAAGATGGAGCTTCTTTGGATTTAGGATAATTCGCCAAGGGAGAAATTCCTAAAGCGCCACTTCCTAACTTAGGGGAGACTTTTTGGACAGATTTGGATTGTTTCTTTAGAGCTTATGGGTAGACTAGTATGGATGAGGCTAGGTAGGATTTGATAATGAGGTTTCATCTCGTCATGGGCGGGTTGAAAGGTAAGAGGGAAAAAAAATGTTTATGGGTGTTTTCCAGCTGGCAAATTTGACAAATTTTTAGATCAGCTGTTAGAAAACTTGGCTGTTACAACTAATCATCACCAACAAGTGAAAAATATTGATGACTAACAGTCTAGATCAAGTAAGTGCTTTTAAACTATCTTTCTTTCAACATGTGCTTAGAGAGACAAAACATAAAAGAATTATGTGATCAGGTAAGTACTTTTAAACTAGCCTGCATTGAAGTACTTTGAGTTTAGAGAAACAAAATATAAAAGCATTCTGAGATCAGGTAAGTGCTTTTAAACTAGCCTGCTTTGAAGTAATTTCAGTCAAAAAACATTCAAAAAAAGTTAGAAAAACTTAAGATCAGGTGAGTACTTTGAAACCAACCTGCTTTCAGCATATTCTAAAGGAAAAAGCTAATGATCATCATAATGAGAAATCTAGATCAGGCAAGTGCTTTGAAACCAACCTGCTTTAATATACTCAGTATTAACAAGACAAAAACATAGAAAGTAAAGATTTCAGTAAGAGTAGGGTACTAGTGAGAGTAAGTCCTAGCTCTATGTTTTCTATTCCTTATCAGAGAGAGTGAAAAGAGTGAAACCTTAAAGAAAATAACAATTGACAGTGAGGAACACATCGCCATTGACACAAATCAGGATCCCATAAATCAGCAGCATGTATTTGATGTTCAAACCAGTTACAATCAGCAAGCCCGAAGGATCTCTACAACTTCAAACTTCTCATATCAGCTTATTTATCTTCAAATTTCACACAGTGCATCAGTAGCTTCAGAAAACCATTACATGCATTTAAATGTCCAGAGACCAACCTTTTCTTATGTTCTACAGAGGTATTTATAGAGAAATTAGGAAGTGGGAGGATTTCCCAAGGATCAAATATCATTAATTATGTAATCATTTCTAACTCTGCTCCATAACATCTATTCCTGCCTTTCGAGGCATAATGATCGAAAGATGTGCTTTTGGACTGTTATTAATCTTGTAAAATGGTTCTGCCGACAATTAGAGATAAGATTCTTTGATTTGTATTAATTGCTCAGCTGTCTTCAAGTAAACACCTCTTGTTCCGGTAATGACTAAGCTTCCTTTGATTTCTGTGAGGCTGCAGGTGTCTTAAGGAGTTGGAGAGGGTTCAATTGGCCTCGACTGATGGCGGTGGAAGCTTTCTCAGCTTGACAGATGTCTTTGTATTTCCTTAAACACCTTTAATTTACTTGAGAACTGCGTTTTAGGACTTCAATCTCCTTTTTCTGGTGTGTTCTATCTTCGACGCTGATACTCTTTGATCGGTGCTCGATTAACTGTGTTTTCTGGTATGCAGGGCTGTACAGGGGTCGAATGGCATCAATGCCTCATGAATTCATTGATAAACTACGAATTTAAAACCGTGCAAGTGATTTTGTGGTGAATCGCTGGTGGGAGGATCGTCACCCTCGACCTGTGAATTTTTCTTCAACATGGCGGAAAAAACCATTTAAACCGTGCAAAAATACGAAAACCTATTAAAAAATCCTACATATATAGGCTGAATGCTTCAGAAGGCATGTGGAGGGAGCATAGCTGTTGGATGGCATCATCCAATGGTCAAGATTGATCATGAGGAGTGAATGGCAAGGCGGAAAAGAAAATCAAATCAGAGTCATAGATCACGTAGAGATCGACGGTCGAGAGCGCAGGTGGAAAGTCAAAACAGAGAGATCGGGCGATGAAATTTGGGTCGTCGATCTGCAGATCAGATCGAAGATGGAGATGCTGTTACCGCTGTGTCGTACCCTAAGTTATCACGTGGGAAACTTCGGTGAGGGATCGCCGTTGGATAGCCCGCACCAGATTGGACGGTATACAACGATATCGCGTCGGGTTTGTTGCCAAACTTTAATGCGCGATGGGGGGGGGGCAGTTTTTAAATAGTACACGGGACACGCGTCGGCCAGCGTATGGAATCGTTTCCGATCGGGAAAAAACCACCCTTGCCCCAAAGGCGGTGCGATGAATACCACGCAGTTTTGCAATCGGTTAGTGGATGGCGGGGACCACCAGGGTGACAGACTCTGCACTGTCGATTTGCAGATCAGATCGACGGTGGAGATTGACTGGGGTTTCAACTGGCAGAAAACTTTAGAAAATAATTAAAAACTCAAAGTTGAAAATAACACAAGGTTTTAATATTTTCGGGGGCGGGATATATATAAAATAAGGTTAGGCGCCCGGCTGCGGGGCCATGGGTTATATGGGATATGATATGACCGAAGGAGATAGAACGGAGGGCTAATCGTCAACGGGGTTTTTAATAAAGGGAAAGGCTTGCGTTTTGTGTTTTCCCTGTTTCCGATAAGCGCTCGAATGGCTCAGCGCCTAGTTCCAGCACTAGGGCATATGGAAGGGAATGGTTAGAGACTTAGCCCAAGGGGGCTTCAACCCTTAATAAAAAAAATGGATTTTTTCATAGATTTTTAATGGTTTTCAAAGGGTTTTGGGGGTTTCGATATAGTCTAAAAAGGAGTTTTAAACTATGCAAGGTGGATTATATGAAGGGGAAATGAGGAAAAATATGAAAATGATGGATTTTGATGGGGAAAAAGAGAGTAGAAATGAAGGTTAGATTCTGAGTGAAGGAAGGGGAGAAAAGGGGATTTTGCAACAGTCTTTCTCATGGAATTTTTAGCAGAATTTATGAGTTCTGAAGGGAAAAAATAGTGAAATTTTGGATAGAGGAGATGATGTCTTGAAGAGGCTTCAAGAGATAACATTTCTGCAATGAAATGGTTCCTTGAAGGCTAAACAATGTTTTGGCCACCTTTTTATAGAACAAATTTTATAGGTGGCCAACAGTGGCTCCACTTGGGGATGGTTCCTTATTGAAGGCATCAAGAACTTCAGACCTGCATTCTGTGGGAGGCTGATTTAGTGCTTCATCCATTGGGCTGCCTTCTTTTCTTGGATGCTCTTCTTTTTCCTGAAAACATATTAGCAGCTATGGAAAACAATGGATCTTCATCAACAAGATTTCTACCTACCCAATCCTACTGATCTAACATTATTTTCTTCATTTTAGAGTGCACTTGAACTGGAAAACTCTTTACAATATTTTATTTCTTTTGTAAACAAGAAATATAATCTATTTCTACTCCTTATTTCTCCATGGACTCAGATTAAACAGTTGAGTCCATATGATTCTCTACCTAATCTACTATCTGTTGGGATTAAACTGTCCAACGGATTTTATTCTCTAAATTCTACAACAAAAATTTAAAAACAGTCAAGTCAAGATTAAGCAATTTGACTTGCTGTGATCTATGGCATAAAAAACAAGTTGCACATAGATATTTATTTTGCAGAAAAATTTAAATAAAAAATGGAAGGCTTAATATCTGACTTTGCGAAGAACTTCCTTCACCTTTCTACAGCTTTGATTGCCTCTTGATTGAGTTGTTCTTTCTTTTTCTCTGGTTCAGATTTTGAGCTGATTAGAACCAGATTTACCTCTGTTTTGACTCAAAATAAAACACAGTTTGGAGTCAATTCTTGCTTGGAAACTTAGATTCAGGTTTTGAGCAGGTTTGAACCTTTAATTTCTAACCTAATCTATCTACTAATAAGCCAAGTTTAAACAGTTTGGCAAATCAAATTCACTATCCTATCAGCAGTAAATTTAAAACTAATTAGTCAAGATTAAGCAGTTTGACTAACTAGAAGTGTGTTCTTCAGGAGTGGCATTTGAGCTTGCACACATTCATAATTTGTTTCTCTTTTTTGGTATGGGGCTATACCTTTCTTTTTTTCACAATCTACCCTCTTTTCTTTCTTTTCTCTGTTTTTGTATTTTTGAATTTTTTATTTTTCTTCAAAGCAGAAAACAACAACTAAATATATGCTCAGAACTTAGCTTTATTGACATTCCTATCTAACCTATTATAATCATAGAGTATTTACATTTATCATATGATACAAAAATGCCAATGCAGCCAGCTGAGTAATGTTAAGAAGAAGTAGAAACTCTGGCTGCTTGTCAGAGGTATCCATAGAACATATTGAAGATTAACCTTCAATATCAAGGCTATCAGAGGAGCTGACAGCTTTTCATGTCTCTGGCTCTTGAAAAGGATCACTGCGTGATAATTTTAGCCAGTTGGGATTTCCACACATTCTTCCATAGGATCAACAAAGAAAAGATGAAGGTTCTCTTCCTTTTGGTCCTCCACAATTGGTAGATTATCTACTTCCAAGACATCAACCTTGAGGACTATCTCTTCAGTATGTAGCTTGGAAGTATCATCATATTTAACCTGCACAATAGCAACCAGTGAAATATTTTCTTTCTCTAAACATATTCTTGCTTCTAATATACATTCAGGTTCTTTGGATGACAGTTTGACATTAATGAAGGGAGAAGTCTCTTCTTGGGAAGATGGTATATCCACAGCAGGATAATATTGTATTTGTTTTTCTCCTTCTTCTTCATCATCATCTGAACTGGAGGACTCATCATATTTGGCAGTGTTGTCCTCTTGTAGCCTTGGTATGCTTGGATTTAGTGGGCTGAACTCTATGAAGATATTATTATATTCTTGAGTGGGGGTGTATTCAATAGTTTCCTCTTGCTCAAAAATCTCTTCACTACTCTTCTCTTCACCTTTTGAGCTGAAAGGCTACTGATTCCCAATAAAGTGAAAGCTTTTTATGATGGATCGAAAAGGATGATTGCGGCTTTCAAGATGATGATGGTGAAACTCATAAAACCAATCAAATGCTGGTTGCCCTGCATGATTAGTTTTTTCTTGGAAATCATCATCATCATAAGACTAATTGAAGTTTGAAAATTTATTAGAATAAAAATTTTCATCAGTCAAACATATTGGGATATAAGTAGGTCCTTCTTCATTTTGATCCACAAAAGAACTTTCTAAATCCGTACAACAAATTTCTCTATGTGATTGGGCAAGAGTGTTTGTTTTGCAGAAAGTTTCAGAGGCTGACTTTCTATAAATAGTCTGATCTATCTCCTTCTCTGTCAAAGGGTAAGATTTTTCCATGTTTTGAATAGAAGTGCAGCAGTTCTCTGTCTCTTGCGAAGACTGATTTTGAGGCCGGATGTCTTCTTGAGCCTCGGCTATAAGGGATGATGAACCAATATTTGAGTTTTCAGGGATATCTTGAGGAATTTCCATTATTTCTTGGATCATCTCTTCCTCAACTGATTCATCTATGTTCTTAAAATTTTTCAATAGGAGATTAAACTCATGAATGGCTGTTAAAAGATCTTCAGGATGCATCTCTTCCAAAGCTTCCTCATTATCTATAATGTGTTGGGTGATGTTTTGTGATGGATCATAATATACTACACCCAATGATAATGATGTAGTGTTTTCTTTATAGTTCTCATAGAACACATATTCAAGGTATCTTAAAGAAAACAAACTACTAGATCTCAAGCATTCATACCAATCCCTATCTTTTTCTTCTAATGTTAACATGAAAATTTTCATTAGGCAGTCTTCATGCCATTCAACTTTCAACCTCCATACATGTATATTAAATTTGATGAGATGTAATAGAGGGTCATCAAACTTTTCACCTTGAAAAAAAGGCAGGTTGTCATCCCAATTCACCTGGGGCATCTTATGTGGAAACCCAGGGATACAGTAGGTTTCCCACCAATCCTTAACATGGGGGGTAGCTTTGAGGAGTGCAAAAATAATCTTCTCCTGGTCTAAAAAGTCATGAACAAAGAAATTTCCTTCCAACAGATTCAACCATATATCTACGGCATATGCGTCTATTTGACCCTCAAATATGGGAATGTCAAAATGTACTTGTACCTTAAAAGGATTCGCACCTCCAGAGTGGCTGCTGGATGCAGATGCGCCGCCGGTGGGCAGCCGTTGAAGGATCTGAGCAAAGTTATCCATCATCGCATTCCTTTGTTTTTCGAGGGCCTCCTCGAGCAATATTTTGATAGGATATCCTGCTCCCTCATATTTCTTTTCGTCCCCCATGGGCGTCCATCGAGGTTTACGAGGCTGATCTTGCAAAGGTTCCACCAGATCAAGCCCTAGCTCCTTATACCCCGACCTTGTTGGGGACATGCAAAGAAGGATCGAGAAAAAGCAGACCGCTCTGATACCGGCCGTACACCGTCACCGAGGCTGTAGGGGACAATGCCTTCGAGCTTAGTATTCCTCCATTCCTTGGTCTACACCCAATCTTCAATGTGGATCGCCTTCGTCCTTACTTCCCACCTCTACTGGACAACTCGGACATTGCAGAACAACTCACACCAACAGAGATAAACCCAGACTGCAGGGAACATGACACCACAGATTGTATCATGGACATGCAAATCAAAAACACTCGCCAACATAAGATCCAACTGTATCGGGTAGTCAAGGCTGGCCAACTCCTGCACCAAGGGAAGTGGTTCACCAGGGACCAAGTTCAGCAGAAATTTCCTAATCTCATGGAGGAGCTTAACGCAATGGGGACCATTGCTTCCTAAGGAGGGAGGAATGATCTAGGTGGATATTGGCAGCCACCCACCTATTCCCCTTGGGCCCCCACCATTGTCTCTTTCAGTTTTTTAGTTTCGTCATAACTTACTATTTTTAGTAGTTTTTCGGGTCCTGAAATTCCGGAGCCGTTTTGAGGCCCTAAACGACGTTTTTTGGGCATCGCGCCTCCAGTGAATATCCTTTTGTTTTAGAATGATATTTTTGGTGAAAGTTGTAGTCCTCGGATAGAGCTTTCTAATGATGTATCATGTGCGTCAAACAGAGATAGTATGCCAAAGTTACGCCCCTGGGAAGTTGAAACACCAATTTACCCAAACGGGGTGTTTGGGTTTCAAAATGTCACTCATTACCATACATTTTTCACCATTAATGGGTCTAATTTATATTTTCCAAATATTATTTATTTTTAAGCATTTTTGAGATAAATTCTTGATTAAATATTAGAAAATAATATATTTTACATTATATATGGAAAGTGGGTTGTTTTTGTGACATGTGTAGGTGCCAAGGAAGCTTCCAAGACACCTTTATGTGGCCTTGGATGATCAAATTTGAATTTGAGAAGATAAATCTCATGGAGAAGATCAAGGACAAAAGGGGTTATGTGTCTAGATGGTTGAGAGATGTATGGAACTAAAGAGATATTAGTGGATGATCATTATGAGTTTGTTACTCATCTCATTGTATAAATAGGAGTACAATCTCCTCCATATGTAATCTTAGTTTTTGTAATCTTGAAGTTTTGTAATCTTAGAATTTTGGAGTATGTAATCTTAGAAGCTTAGAGTTGGTTTGTAATGGAGATTTTCAAATAAAGGATTCATACTTCGATTTTGCCTCTACATCTGAGTCTCCATTAAAGTGGTGTGCTTGTGGAGTTATGGAGGGCCCCCATGGCCTCACTTGCATGCTTATTTTCTTAATTTAGGTATAATTTATTTATGTTTTTGTTTTATTTCAGTTTTTAAGCTTTGTTAAATGATCTAATATTGGAAGGATCTTATTTGAAAGTGTTTTTGTAAGAGAACCATAAGATCTCATACAATTATTAGATTTAGGTTTGTTTCATTTCAGTTTTTAAGCTTTGTTAAATGTTCTAATATTGGAAGAGTCTTATTTCAAAGTGTTCTTGTAAGAGAACTATAAGACCACATACAATTATTAGATCTAGGTTTGATTAGTTATTGAAAGAGATCTTAATGAATATGTTCTTGTAAGGGGACTTTAAGATCTTGGACAAATTAGGAATCTTTCTAGATCTATCTATTTTAGATAAGCACTTCTAAGTTTACCTTCCCGGGTTGACATTAAATTAAACTCTAATTGACATCATCAATTGGAGTCAAACATTTTGGCGCCGTTGCCGGGGAAGTGCAACTAGAAGGATTTAGTATTTATTTTATGCATTTGTTTTTAATGGGCTAATTTGTGGAACTTGGTGACAGCAGGTTCATAAAGGAGTTCAAAGTTTGGAGCATTTTTATTTTCGCACATAGTTAATTTAAATTCAGTTTTTATTTTAAACCCCCATTTCTCACTAATCCATCTACGGATGATGAATTTGACAATGTTGAACATGTACTTCTTGGAGAGCAAGGACAATAACCTTAAGGCAAATCTAAGATAGGATTCTCACATACTTATAAAACATAATGTAAAATTTTTAAATCTTGATGTGAGCATGTTCGAATTTTTAGTCCGTAGATGGCTTCATTGGAAGCATTCTTTTACTTAGAAAATAAAACATCTTTCAAGTTAATGTAGAATATATTAGAAAAATAAAAATGAGATCTCATTAGAAGTCATTAGAAGTCGTTATCATTAGAAGTTTCTAGTTTTGTTTTCAAAAAAATAAATCATCATGAATAAATTCAATGGCACATCTTTGCATTTCTATGTCTTGTTTCTGTATCACGGGTGAGCCAGGAGCCTGATTATTGGAAAGCTTTGTCTTCTGAGAGTCTAAACGCCCCCGTGACATTGCAGAAAGAGTATAGACAATGCAGGGTTTTGTCGGAAATCTTAATTATGTTTTATCATCCACGCTAACCTGCATAAATAAAAACAAATCAACAGATTAGTATGCTCTCTTCCCGCGCTTCGTGCGATCAGGAAGATCAGAAAATCTATTGATTTATAAAAATACTTTTGCTGGAAAATTGATTTGCAATATGACAATAAAGAATTTTGTAAATGAGCGAAAAATAGTCTTAAAAAAAAAAAAAAAAAAACATTTTAGATAAAACTTAGTCTTTTAAAGTATTAGTTTAAAAAAAAAAAAACTCACATAATAATAATATATATATATATATATTATTATTAAAAATGATATATATTATTATTGTTAAAAAAAAATCTTTTAAAACTAACCAATTTTTTTTTAAGATAGGATTACATTTTATTTAAAAAAAAAAACAAAAAAACAAAAAAAAACAAAAAAAAAACAAAACTAACATTTCTTTTTAAATAAGATTCATTTTCATTTCTAATTTTTTTTTTTAAAACAATAAGCATCTTCATTTCGACATATTCTTGATAGTCAAGAAGAAGTGGACCTAATCACATAATCAAATTTGATGATATTTCTTAAACGCATAAAATGGAAAACTGGCATTCAGAATTTCAAGGCAGATGTTGCCGTCAAAGGTAATGTTTGGATGAAAAAAAAGAGGAGCCTGAGGAATGCTACCGTAAGCAGGAACGCTGCCTGAGAGAAGCCGTGGAGGAATGCAATCAATGTTTAGAAAGCTACCACTGCCAACGCATACACAGAGAACGTGAGCGTGGGTAAGAACTTCGTGCTATATACGCTGCCATCTTAAGCGAGAACGCTGCCAAACAGAAGTGAGAACACTATCATCTTCTTAATGCTAAGAACGCTGCCATCTTTGGTGGACTGCGATTCAGGGTTCAACCGATGATGTTACCCCCAAAATGGTTCGATTGGATTATAAAAGTGCCATTCCAAAGCCGCATATCAGCAAAAAATCTGAACAAGAAATCGTATTAGTTGATTTGGTTCACAAAATAAGGAAATATTATTTAATACCAAAAGATCTTGCAGAAATTGTGTAGCCACAAAATCGTCCACCATCCATGAGAAATGAGGAAAAGATTGCGTTAAGATATTTGATAACGATTTTTTTTTAGGAAGCAGTTAGAAATTGCATAATTAGATCTCTGCTTTGATCCTTAGAGTAGAAATCCTTGAACCTTTTACTTCCGATAAAATAGCTCCAAACTGATCTGCAACGCTACATGGTGAATTGATGAGCAATACAGTGAGCAAGTGTTTCATATGAATACTTCCAAACTGTATGCAGTCATTAGGTAACAGAGAAACACAACCTCTGCAAAAAATCAGCTTTTAAAACACATTTTCTGATCGAACCAAGAAAAATTTAAAAAAATGAAGACATGGGTTTTTGTCAGAACTGAATGAATTACATAACCTAGAAATATTTTCCTTGAATTCTTAACGGTTTGAGGGGAAATTGCGGTTCTTTGGGACACTATTTTGATGACAGCATGAAGGAAAAAAAACGGTTTTTGAAAAATTAATGCACAGAAAACAGAAATTGAGAATCGAGAAGTACAATTGGTGACAATGCTCAAAGGCTATCAATAGTAAAGGGAACGTGAAGTCCAGATTAAAAATTTCGACCTCCTTGACTGCTAGGACTGTGACAAAATTTGAATTCATATTATGGGTTTCTTGCAGATCGGACCTGAACTTTTATCTTATTTTGAAGAACAGAAATGGATCATTCTATGAGCATATTTTGAGCTAAATTAAAGCAAATATTGGACCAAGTTAGGAGCAGACTTGAAACAATCCTTTTATCAGATTTTCAGGTTCTGCTAACTTCCTGTAACGACTTTATGTTCTGACATGTTGTGTGACAGGTGCGCCAAAACGAAGGTTGAGGACTTAATCTAGAATGTACAAATATGGCGAAAAATATATTTACCTTCAGATTCCAAGACCATAAGTGGCCGGTCAACGCTGGTCAAACCCATCCATTTCAGCAGAAAATCTTGAATAATTAATAAACAAATATTTGGAGCTTTGAATCTTCTCGTGGACAAACTTGACATTCTCTGAGCAGTTTTTGAGAAGTTTTTTTTTAAAGCAGATGTTTTGGAGCAGCTTGAAGATCTTTTGCGCAAACCTTGAAGCCTTTGTTGGAACAACCTTTAGAAGACTTATTCAAGCATATTTGAGAGGACTTTGTAGATGTATTGCAGAAGTGTTTGAAATATGTTTGATTATGATTTGGAGCAGTTTTGAAGCAGTATTATTTATGCCTTTTATTTCTACTACCAACAAGTTTTATACTGCCTTAAACTTAGCATCACTGCTTCTTGGAGTCTGGAAGCTTAATATTTGCACAGTTTGCACAAAAAATAATGACACAGGAAAATTTAGTTTTCTTCTTGAATTTTTTTTATTATTTTTATTTTTATTAACATCTTGCAAGTTTTAAATAATGCAGATTTTGGAAAATACAAGATCGATCGATGACGACATGTGAAATTCGATATTATAAATGCAAATCATGAAACAATTTCGATGGTCGTCGGGATTTGCATAATTGCAACGAAATTGAATTTTATTTACATAAGAAGGGAATTAATTATACTGATTTCATATTTTAAAATGGATTTATAAAATAAAAATAAAAATAAAATCATAGAATTGAGCCAACTTACACATTTGATTTTACTTAAATCTGTTTCATTGGTGTTTAATTTTTGCATAAACAAACCAAGTAGAAATTGATCAATTTTGCTTGGATATATTTATGTTTTGTGAATGCCAAGTTTTTGCAGGTTTGCGTTAATCAGATGAACATTCAAGGAGTCTAATTTGTCGACAGTTGGACTTCCAACAGATCAATTTTATGATCAATCATGTGAATAAGTCCATATTCATTACAACCAGTCTTTTCTTCCCTTTGTAAAATTGTAAATCCCAATGAGTCCTCAATGCAAGCCAAAATCTCTTTTTCCTAGCAAGTTTCAATCATGCACTGAAATATTCTTCTTTTCGTGCACTTCTTTTCATTCACCCCTAACCCACAAAATAAAACCAAGAAGCTCACTTACAAGAAGCTCACTTATTGTCATTTTCCTTGTCATTTCCATTTCCTTTTTCCTACCATTTTCATCTTCCGCCAATAAAATCCTGCTTCTACATATCACTGAGTCAAAGTCCTAGAGTCTAATTATCTTTGTAAAAACACCTAGAGGCTTGCATGCCTTAATGGCAAGTACTCTTGCCAATGAACAATGGGAGTACATTAATATCCCTTGTTCGTTGGATCTTGTAGGTGACTCGACCACGACAAAATTATTCGTACCTACAAAGATGTGTTAGGCATCTTGACTCCCATTGGAATCAATGGTGGGAGCTCTCGTGTTGGCTAGTGGCATTCATTAATGGCCACTAAGTCAACAACTTCTTACTATGTTCGACACCAGCACATTTAATCACATAGTAAGATTTGTGCCATCGAGCGTTGAAGACTTGAAGACCCATATTTTGTAGCAGATGAAGCAGATTTCCTTTCGTTGTTTTTCAGTTTGTCATGACTTGAGGACAAGTCAATAAATAAGGCTGGGGGGAGGAAAATGTAACTTCTATATTTTGTATACCTTCCAAACCTTATATATTTTCAGCCATATTTAGCAGACTCATCAGATTCATCAGACTATCCAGTAGCAGATACGACAATACAGATCCATCTTTCATCCACAACTTGCAGAAGAAGCTTCAGATCAGAATTGCAGCAACTAAACATGCATGATTCATCCACTTCTGTAGGTAAGTAAGGTATTATGTTTTCTAACCTTTAATCTTGAAATTCTTTTTAGATGCTAAAATGAAGATATTTGGAAAATATTCCACTATTTCACTATACCCTTTCTCATTAAAAATTGCCAAAAACCATCAGTTGGGGAGGGGGAATTTCACACTTCACACTTCATTTTTCTTCCCTCATTCATATTACATCTTAACCCACATAGTTTTCCCACAATAAAACTACTACAAAATGATGAGCATATTAAATGAATTCTTAAAAATGATGAGCATATTAAATGACTTCTTGAAATGATTGATCTCAACAAAGTAGATAATGATTGTAAACACAAGAACCAATCATTAAACAGAGATCTCAACAAAGTAAATAATGATTGTAACACAAGAACCAATCATTAAAAGATGCAATTGCTTTGCAAAAATAAAATTTATCCAAAGAAGTGCAAAGTTAAAAGGAAGTCCATGATTGAAAGATGTTTGTTACACAAGAACCAAACATCTTGTAAAAGGAAGCTCATCTAAGAATTAAATCAAATAAGTCATTGTAGTAGCTTGCATGAGGACATGCAAGAGCTTCAGTTGGGGAGTATGTTTGGGTTTCAAAATGTCACTCATTACCATACATTTTTCACCTATGCTTCCATTTTATCACCCATTATTCACCACCATGTCACTTTATTTTCCATATTATTCACCATTAATGGGTCTAATTTATATTTTCCAAATATTATTTATTTTTAAGCATTTTTGAGAGAAATTCACCTAGACCTAGTCCTGATGATGAACCACACTGGTTGGTTCGAAACGCGTCGACTTTGTTCATGATAATGTGATTTTTACCGAAAGATTTCTTCCTAATTTAGAGAAATTCTTGATTAAATATTAGAAAATAATATATTTTACATTATATATCGAAAGTGGGTTGTTTTTGTGACATGTGTAGGTGCCAAGGAAGCTTCCAAGACACCTTTGTGTGGCCTTGGATGATCAAATTCGAATTTGAGAAGATAAATCTCATGGAGAAGATTAAGGACAAAAGGGGTTATGTGTCTAGATGGTTGAGAGATGTATGGAACTAAAGAGATATTAGTGGATGATCATTATGAGTTTGTTACTCATCTCATTGTATAAATAGGGGTACAATCTCCTCCATATGTAATCTTAGTTTTTGTAATCTTGAAGTTTTGTAATCTTAGAATTTTGGAGTATGTAATCTTAGAAGCTTAGAGTTGTAACCTTAGAGTTGGTTTGTAATGGAGATTTTCAAATAAAGGATTCATACTTCGATTTTGCCTCTACATCTGAGTCTCCATTGAAGTGGTGTGCTTGTGGAGTTATGGAGGGCCCCCATGGCCTCACTTGCATGCTTATTTGCTTAATTTAGGTATAATTTATTTATGTTTTTGTTTTATTTCAGTTTTTAAGCCTTGTTAAATGATCTAATATTGGAAGGATCTTATTTGAAAGTGTTTTTGTAAGAGAACCATAAGATCTCATACAATTATTAGATTTAGGTTTGTTTCATTTCAGTTTTTAAGCTTTGTTAAATGTTCTAATATTGGAAGAGTCTTATTTGAAAGTGTTCTTGTAAGAGAACTATAAGACCTCATACAATTATTAGATCTAGGTTTGATTAGTTATTGAAAGAGATCTTAATGAATATGTTCTTGTAAGGGGACTTTAAGATCTTGGACAAATTAGGAATATTTCTAGATCTATATATTTTAGATAAGCACTTCTAAGTTTACCTTCCCGGGTTGACATTAAATTAAACTCTAATTGACATCGTCAATTGGAA